>JAAGVU020000103.1:30371280-30413113 GCA_011763525.2 Mormyrus iriodes | reverse complement strand
TTGTACAGTAATAAATAGTATTGCACGGTGGGTATTGTACAGTAATAAATAGTGTCGCACGGTTGGTATTGTACAGTAATAAATAGTATTGCACGGTGGGTATTGTACAGTAATAAATAGTGTCGCACGGTTGGTATTGTACAGTAATAAATAGTATTGCACGGTGGGTATTGTACAGTAATAAATAGTGTCGCACGGTTGGTATTGTACAGTAATAAATAGTATTGCACGGTGGGTATTGTACAGTAATAAGCAGTATTGCACGGTTGGTATTGTACAGTGATAAGTGGTATTGCACGGTGGTTGTTGTACAGTAATAAATAGTGTCGCATGGTTGGTGTTGTACAGTAATAAATAGTGTCACACGGTTGGTATTGTACAGTGATAAATAGTATTGCACGGTGGGTATTGTATAGTAATAAATAGTATCGCACGGTGGATGTTGTATAGTGAGTAAATGAATGTTATGTGAATGAACATTCACTGAATATGTGACATCACAAAAAGCCCCGGCACTGATCACCCCAGTCTATGCCCTTCCTTGCTCAGAAATACACACCTCTCCTGCTGGTGTGAAACCCGAGTTTGTTTTCTCCCTGAGTGTGGTCCGGTGCGTAATGCGACACCCTTTGAACCCTGTTCTTACATTCTAAATAGCTATTCGTGGAAGTCGAGGGCAGGAGGGGCAGATGGGCAGGTGGGCGGTATGGGCACAAAGGACGGCAGAGCAGAGCAGCCGCCACCGATCATCTTCAGCATGTAGGAAAACATACATACAGGTCCAAACCCGATATGCTCTTAGGTAAGCAGGGATGGTAGCCAACAGCTAACTCCAGAATAGGGCCTGTCCTCCTCACCCAGTGTTCTGATCTTCAAGCATTAATAAGTAATAAGTGATGGTTGGCAAGGAGGCATCTGTAATTTGTGATGGATGAATGGACGGACGAACGGACAAATGGACTCTAGGCATCTCCTCCATTTTACTTGAAACCGCTGTTTGGAGCAAGATGCGGCCATTGGCCTGTCCCCCCGCTGTGCCCCCAAAACACTCCAGAACATCGTATGATCCTAAAGGGGTGTGGGGTATCAAAACACTAATGGGTCTGTTGGCTTTTTTATAGTTGGGTGAAATTTTTGTACTGATACCACAAATTCTTGAGCTTTAATGAGGCTATACAACTATGTCAGTATTATACTACAATAACTGTATTAGCGGTTGAAAACTGTTTAGAAGTTTAGAAATAATAATAATAATAATAATAATAATTAGTCTCAGCTTGTACACAAACTCCACCCAACAAGCTGAACAGTATCTGGGTTTCTGGGTTTCATGAGGCTAGACTCATTATGTAAAATCTTTATTCTGAATTATAGTTATATCCTGAATGCTAACTATGCCCTAAATAGCCAGCTCAATCTTTCTCCGGAAGTTTCCTCGGGTCTTTGGCAGAGCGGGTTGAACATAACAGCGAGAGCAATCCTGAATTCCCACTGGGCCAGGCAGCGATTGACTCAGGCGCACACCCCCCCACCCGCCATTCCTAGGCATGTGTACTGCCATGACGTGCTTTGGCTCATGTTGCGCTTAGCTGATGTTTACCCACTGGTTACATCTCCGTGTTTGTTTTGGTTTGAAATAGGAGATGGATTACCCCCCCCCCCCCCCCCATACACCACTGTCGCTTACTGGGGCTGAGGATAGCACCTGCATCTGCTCATGTATCCCATCCTGTAGCCCTGTCGCCTGTTGGCATCTCACATCTCGGGTTTAGCGTTCAGACATAGCAGAAGAGGTGTCGCCCTGCAGAACGTGCGCTTTTCCACTGGGGCTGGCAGCCAGGCACATTCGCTTATTCTCACTGTGGTGACTGGTTTCCGTCAGAGGCTGTCCCGTCCAACCAAAGTTGTGTAACATCTGCTTGCCGGGCTGGCAGTGAGCCTGCTTGACTGTGCTGATGTCGCCCCCTAGTGAAGTGGACTAGTCTTCTGCTTTCGCTGGATATTTTTTATCTTTGCAGTCTGAAAACTAATAATGCAGCATCAGTGCATCTTGAGAGCTTCTTCCCAGTATAAATTTAGCTACCTCTCCCTTTTTCTCTACTCTTCTGTTTGGGGTAGAGTGGTGGCTCCAAGGCTAGGGATTTATGCCAGCAATCGGAAGGTTGCTCGTTCAAATCCTGTGAATGCCCCATTGGGCCCTTGAGCAAGGTCCTTAACCTGTAATTGCTTCGTCCTGGGTATGACGTTAATCTACATCCAGCCCTGCAAGCAGGTCCTCCAGCTTAGAGGGAAAACTTGGGGGTTGGTGGCAGGATTGGCACTCCAGCTGTCAGAAATAAACTACACACTGTTCCAATCAATTCGAACTAGTGTGGTGCTGAGGTATCACCCACCGTATGGCTGCACTCAGGTTCTCATCCCTGAGGTGGTTTGCCCTGTGGTGGGTGTGGCAACGTGCTGTATCAGCGCACACTCCTTACCTTACCTTCTTCTGTTTTCTGGATGTATGAGCGGTAGTCACTGCTCATATGTGATGGCTTCTTGTCAACATAGCTACAGCTCAGCAATTCACATCCCTACCACTGTCATCCCCTCAGGCTCGCCTGGCGCTAAAACGTGGAGCTCAGGCAGTCATCTTCGATGTCACGGACGATGCAGGCGCGGCAGTTGAGGTGAGCCCAGTTCCTCGCCGTCCCCCATGCTTTGTCCCCCACAAATCTGAGCCTCTCCTTTCTCGCCCCCACAGCTTCACGACTCTTTGGTCAGCTCAGACTACTTGCTCAATCCAGTGGTGCTGGTCCAGGCCAAGGACGCCGAGGTACTTATGGGCCTGGTCAACAGGAACGAAGAAGCCATGGTTCGCATCGAAGTCACGATCGAGCCGCCCAAATGGGTGGGTGCCACAGCCCTTCGTGACCCTTTTCCAATACACTGGCCCACTCCTGAAACTCTTTAGTTTTACGATTATTTATAGGTTGATTAGTTATACAGTTACATCAAAACTACGCATACATCCTGTAATTCCTCATGAACCCTGTAAACTATCTCGAGAGTAGCCTTCAAGTAGTCAAACTTCTTATTCCTCCAATCTGCCAGAGAGTTTAGCTCGCTGTTGACTTTGTGGAGTGTGAGCGTGGGCCGGCAAGTGCTGTGTAAACGTTTACGGTCCTTCTGTAAATGGTAAGCCCATTGTCTGTGCCGCTATTGTTTCCTGAGCAAGATCTCACTTCTCGTCAATGTGCCAAACCCTAGCGTGGGGGAAGGGTGGGATTTCCTGCGAGGTGCTGCTGATAACTCCCAGCACAGGGACACTTGCAGAGAAGCTACGGCATGTCATGTCAAGCTTGGCATCCTCGGATCTGGTCGACTGTAACCACATTACCGGTGTACTCATAGAACCATTCTGCAAGTCATCAATGTGATACATGTTCAGGTTGTTTCATGTTAAACTACTTAGATTGATATTAGCCTTGCTGAAGAAGGTAATGTAGTGTGTCTACCTTAAGACATTGCCATCCTATGTAATAACAGTGTTAGTCCATTTCTCCACAGCCTCACTATGATGTTGGAATTCTGCTCACCGTTGTTTTGGCTGTTCTGGCCATCATCATGATCTTTGCTTTCCGGTATCGCTGCAAGTCAAACCGGAACTGGGTAAGTCTGACATGGTGTGCAGCATAAAACTCTTACCTTCCAACCCAAAATCACCCCCATAACCATGGAAGCTGTCATATGGCACATACATTAGCATTATTTACTTGTGAGAATATCAATCGTACTTGAAAGGCACCTGAAACCTGGTATGTAAGAGAGGCAGACTAAAAGCACACACCAATTACATCTCTTGTGGGTGCAGGACTCTGTTCACCAACAGACTATGCGCGCCATCAGCCAACTGGAGACGCGTACCTACAGCTCTCAGGGCTGCCCTGCAAGCCAGCGCCAAGGAGGCCGCCGTGAGTCAGGCAGCAGCTCTGGTTCCAGTCCGGTGTGTGCCATCTGCCTGGAGGAATTCCTGGATGGCCAGGTGGGAGCTCTTGGAGAGGAGTTACCATGTGGCTTTTGGCTTTCACTGTACGTCAAGGTGCCATTCCTTGCAGTGACTCCAAGAAGTGATTTTATGGCTCTAACAATCCAAAGATTGCAAGTGACAATCTTTGGCCTGGTACATAAAGCAAATTTAATTGATTACGCTGAAACTGAGTTAAATTATTCACTATACAAGTCACTCTCCATCAAGGCTGAAGAAGCTGGCCTTGGGTTTGTGACAGGGCATCGCATTGTTTTTTTTTTCGGGATGACGTGTGAAAACGAAATGCATATCTGAGATGAATACAAGCAGCTTCAGTGGGAAACATCTGTGATTATTCTCTGGCACCACATCAGTCGGAATAATGGAAATGGAATTGCTAACTCTGTGTATCAAAATGCCTTCGATTCTCTCTTTCTATCTCTTGTATTTTTGGAGTCGACAGCAAGCCAGGTTGTTCTGTGTCCTCGGTGGCTGATGAACTGAGCCATAACAAAGTGGTTTTTACCAGTGAACCTGTAGTTCTGGCAAATACAGTGCAGCTGGCAGTTTCCAGCACGCCGCTATCCAAAAGGCTCCTTATCCCACTTACTTTCCCTTCATACGCGGGCATATGGAAACGTGCATGCACATGCTGACTGCAAGATATCTGTGTTTCAGAACCTGCGCATAATATCATGCTCACACGAGTTCCATAAGGAGTGCGTCGACCCGTGGCTGCTGCAGCATCGTACCTGCCCCCTGTGCATGCACAACATCATGGGTAATATGTTCCTGCCCCGATAGGCCTGCCTGGGAAATTTAGTTTTGTGTGTTCTGTACTTTAGGGGGAGGGAGTCTCATCAGTATGGGGGTTGTTTGCTTTTGTAGAGCTTTTCTGATTTTTCCAGTGTCCTTCAGGGTGTTTTGTGTCAGATCTTGGTTAGCAAGTGGTCTAAAGTAATTTTCTACCCTCCAGGTGCAGAGCTGGCTCCCCGTCAACCACAGCGAACACGGCACCAGTACCCTGGACACCACACCCTACAGCCGCACCAAATCCCCTTCCCTATTCGGCATCACTACCCTCGAGTACCCCCTGGCCAGTACCCCCCTCTACGCCACATCAGCAGCTCCCCTCCACTGGACCCCCGTGTCCTGCGCTGCCTGCAAAACCGACCCCTGGGACCAGCACCAGCCCACTTTGGGTACCACCTTCCTGAAGGCCATGGGACTCGGCCTCACCGGACTGGCAGTGGCTGCCGGACAGGGAGGTACCTGAGCCAGGCTCACTCACACCGCACCTGCCACGGTTACCGTCAGGGCTGCCCGCCACCCCGCAGTGCCTCCAGCTCCCGACTGAGGGCCTCATCACCACCCCGCACAGCTGCTCACAGCCGGCAGGATGATGGCAGTTGTTCCGGGGGCAGCTACCGCACCGAGCGCAGTGGCTACTTCCCAGACGGCCCGGCCAGTGACTCCAGCTCAGGGCCCTGTCACGGCTCCTCCAGCGATTCTGTTCTCAACTGCACAGATGTGAGTCTGCAGGGCGTCTATGGCAGCTGGTCCACCTTCCGCAGCTCCCTGAGCAGCGACTATGACCCCTTTGTGTACTACGGACCGGGTCACACACGCAGGGACAGCTTGGACACCAGTGCTCGGCCCCGCTCCCTGGACTCGGTGGTCAACCAGAGCTGCCCAGAGGAGCAGGTGTTCAACCACGTCCACTACCACTGTCACCGGCATCACCATTACGAGGACGGTGACCATAGTCAAGGTCCCGACCGGGGTGTGGACGAGGAGCGGGGCACCGCCCCCGGCCCTGGTGCCAACAAGGACTCCCCTCCTTGCCAGGTCAAGCACAAGTCATGTCAGTGCCCCAAGCCGGACCCTTCAGACCGGCCCCCGCACCGGCCTGAGAAGCCTGAGTGCGAGCTGCCTGACCCTCCCCTGGGGCCCCCTCCCTGCTGCCACCAGGGTCCCAGCCGCCATCACAGGCGGAAAAAGAGCACCTGCTTGCTGGAGGCTCCAGCTGTCCACTTCCACCAGAGCCTGGACCTACAGGAGGACTGCAGCATCCACATCCACTACGGGCAGCCAGCCGGCTACTGCTGCCCCCCCGACATGCCCCCGCTGCTGCCCGTCCCCCTCATCTTGGACTCAGGGGGGATAAGTGACTGGCCGTGCTGTGGGGGCCATGTTGTGTGGCAGAAGCGGGTCCAGCAGGCCCGCTCAGAGCCGCAGCTGCAGGGGCCTGGAGGCCCCGCGGACAGGCCGCAGTGTAGGGGCCACCAGCCAGGCGCGGAGCTTGCCCCAGACGTCTGCTTATACTGCCAAACTTTACACAACAGTCAGGGTATGTGCTGCTGCTGGTCACAGTGCTGTTCGTGAAGATTTCTGAGCTGTCAGTCCACAAGCCTTCATTGGATCCTACCTTAATGATTGAATTCAACACCCTTCCTTGTGTTTTTGTTCTTTCCCAGGATCAGAAGAGGAGTCTGGTGTGTGAATACGAGATGTATCCCAATGTCACGCTGCTACAAGGAGCCAGAATGGACAAACATAGCTACAGTATAATATGAGTCTTCCAGATAATTCCAGAATGTTCTGTCAGAAATTCTCCAGCTTCTCCCAGTTCCAGAGGCACCAATCAGATCTTTTCAAATGGGCACACAGCTAAAAGTGGAGTTTACTTGTGGAATGTGTGCACACCACAGACATTAACATTGCCATCAAGACACTCTACCAAAAAGACAGACGGCTAACTACTGCCGAAATTCAGTTTTAGTTTGTTACAATGAAATTTAATAGATTTAATGAATAAAATTGTTAAAGTGGCAATAACTTTGGAGCTGGGAACTGCTTGAGTAAAAACAGAAAAAAGATCCACAAAGAGGGAGAAATGTTCATACAAGCAATTCAAGCACCTTCAAGACCTCCCAGAAAAATCAGCACCTAAGGATTGGACTTCATCTGCCTGTCCCAGCTGAAAAATGAGCATTTCATCACCACTTTCTTAGAGAAAATACATATAGAGCAAAAAAGCACACAAAGACACTCAAATAATCCGCTATAAGATAATTTTCAGGCATGTAGGAATCGGTAACTATGGAAGATTTGTAGTGGTCACAGAGTCAGAGTCGGTTGTACGATGCGCCTGGTCCCTCCAGCATAGCTCAGGTTGCAGATAGTGTGTGCAGACTTATGGCAGCAGTGGCTGAGGGGTGGTGCCCCGTGACCTTTGTGGTGGGTGGAACTATGGGCAACGGCTCCACCCACTTTGGGCTGGAGAAATCCTTGTGTTTCTCATTGCTCGTGAAACAGGTTCTCAAGCTCTCCCCTCAGCTTCACCTGGGTTTTCCCAAGTATCACTGCCACATTTTGACCTGAGAAACCCCACCACCCCCATAGCCCAGAGTGAGGCTTCCTGCCAGGCGATCGAACAGAAGGCAGCTCTGTATCCTCATTTCATTTTTTATTCCTTCCTCTGACTTAGTTGTTTTCAATGTTAAAGAAACAAACTGACTGAATTTGTGTTATTTTTTTCCTCTCTCACCTCGTCACTTTTCCGTTTTATGCCGATGCCCTCAGAGCAGTTCAAAAGTCTCAGATCAAACAGGATCCTGGTGCTGCACTCGCAGGCTGTGGGATCACACCCCCCTTTTCATTGCCTAGTCAGCCATGGCATGTTGCACATCTACACGTTATGGTCTAACATTTTGGTCTACATATTATAGTGGCAGCAATCATTTTTCCTCTTTGCCTTAAATTAAATATTAAAAACACTGGTTGCTATTTAAAAAAAAAGTGTTATAAAAATTTAAAAAAAAGCCAAAGCTCAGGCATAATTAAAGCTGAACCAGCAGACTCGATATTGGCCGTGCATATGGGATGTCCTGAAGTGCGGTATGAATGTGAATTTGTTGTGTTTTGGCCCAGCAGACCAAAATGTTGCAAGTGGACACCGAGAGTAAGAGCTCGAGCTGGTGAAGACACGAAGCTTATAGCACTTAACCACGTCTCACCAAGCTAATCTGACTCCGTTATGAGCATCAGTTATACTTTTAGTTAAATGGGGATGATTGGAGTTCAGCATGGCTAAGCTTAACTATTTTATCTCTGCTAGTTTTAGTTGACATCAATCTTTTGAGGCCCTCAGCCTCTGCTATGGCTATGGCCAAGCATCCGATTGATTGCCAGGTGAATCGAGCCGAATCTCAATGTCGAACTTGCCTGGACACATGATAGTTCCATAAATTCCAGCCTGCAGTTAGTTTAGAGGAATGTACACGTCACATAATCACAAGAAAAGTGGGAGTGATGCGTCCTGTGGCCATCGGTGAGCCTGGGAGCCACTGCTCGCAATACTTGACAGTGCCTTATACCTGAGATCGGTCTCAGAGTGGCTGAAACGCAAATGGCTCCGGGGCAATCCAGCACTATGCAGCTCACTCTCTGCTGAAATTAGCCTTAAATGAAATGTCACTGAGTTTCGGTCCAGTTTGAGTCCCTTGTGTTTTTGTTTTGCTGTTTTTTTTAGACACAGAATGAGCTGAAACTGCCTTTTTCCCAATAAAGCACAGTCCCTATAAAAATTTAAGGGATTCCTCAGTATATTTTGTAAAGATGAGAAAGTCAAAAACAAAATAAAAAATAAAGTGTTGTATTTTATATATAATAGAACATTTCAGTATGGTAATATGTCACTAATATATTTATTTACTAATATATTTATCCATTTTGGCCAGGTATGGAAATATTTTCTTTTCCCTGTACAAAACAATATGTTTATGAAAGAGTAAATACCATTGCTGATGATGTACCAGCCTGGCCTCATTCCAATTATATACAAATAAATTATTTTGAAATAAACCCTCTGAAGGTGCATGTTGATTTGTTTGTGAGAAGCCTGGTGAATAAATTTGGAGTCCCATTAGGAATTCTTGGCACAGAGTAAGTTTATTTTTTAACTCCTAGCTCATGACGAAGGTTAACAGAAAGCCATTGTCATCGTCGATCTTTGACTTGCCCATGTCTTCAGAATTAAGGCACAATCTTACTGAATCCGGATCTAGGTTTGGCTTTATTGGTTGGTGGCAGGGGTCCTGCATGGGTCAGTAATAGTATTTAGGCTGTCCGTCCTGGGTCAGTAATGTGAGGTTTCCTCTTGCGTCTTGGTCCAGCTCGATGGCCTCGAACAGGGACTTGAAGTTTCCTGCCCCAAATCCCTGTAGGGAACATAAGCATGAACATAAACAATAATCATGGCAGGATGCCATTTCATGCCTTTTCCCACCAAGAGTTGTCTTAATTGTCACCTGTTTATCATGTAATTTTATTGATCAAGCTGTTTTGCTCTTTTGGCAAATGAATGCAACCCAAACACTGTGATTTTCATGTCCCTAGAAAAGAGTGCATCATGTTTGGGGCAAATTTTACTTCACTGTTTGGTGACCACAGATAAAACTCCCTGCAATATAAAATCCCAAATTGCCCACAGCAATTTGACTTCCACTCAAGGTCTGAGAAATTTATGAGGCACTTTACAGCTTTTCGTTAAAAAAAGGGGGGGGGTAACAGACTAGTTAGAGTTTTAAAGCACCTGGTGGTGAATGTTTTATGAATAAGGTCCACATGACCTGAAAAGAGACAAATGAGTTGCTATTACATGAGTAGCCGTGGAAGCATGTATAGGAATCCACCTCTGTCTGTGCCCCCAACTGCTCGTTCTGAATGGAATTGTTTTGGCAGCTTGTTTTGTAATGCATTAAAACCTGAAAACCGCAGAAGCAAGGGACTTTAGAAATATGCACCCCCCGTGAAACTCACAGAATGATTGTGCCGCTGAATGACCTCCAAGAAGAGCGTCGGTCGATCCTGTACGGGCTTGGAGAAGATCTGTAGTAGGTATCCTTTTTCGTCAAAATCCACCAAGATCTTCAGCTCCTAAAAAAACACGAGGAGAGCTCTTTGTTCAGCTTTTCGTTTGCTTTACATTTTGAAGGGTAATGCCAGCCGTATCATGGATCAAGGAAGATATGTCTAACGTTTGCCTACCTGCAGTTTGTTGAGGTCTTCCTTCACTTTGATCTTTGCTGTCTTGAGCTTCTCCCGCAAGGTGTCGTAGTACGTGTCTGGAGTAGACAAGAATTCCATCCCACGTGCTCTAAGGTTGATGATCTGAGAGAGAGCGAAAGAAAGACAGACACACATTTACCCAACGAAGTTCACTCAAGAGAGCCGATGTTCCTTGTCCCTTCATGGGTGTGTCTTCCAAGAGAGGCACCCTCCGAAACCTTTACCAGAGGAAGGCAATGTACTCACGGCTTGGATGATGTTTGGTGTGTTAAGTGCAATGTGTTGCACACCAGGCCCACCATTGTAATCTACATACTCCTGAAATGTCAGAGGAGATTTTAGAGAGCACACACCAATGAACACTGTCATAACTAACACCTTGCGGCTGAAAATGACCCCAAAATTCTGCTCTTGAAGAATGGTAACCTCAAAGCCATACCTGAATCTGGGATTTCTTCTTCCCAAGAGCTGGTTCATTGATGGGCATCTTGATGGTCTCCTCATAATTGGTGACCACAATGGAACGCAGGGCACTGTACTGCGTGTGGATCTGCTTGTCGTCTATGGACCAGAAGCGGTGGAACATCAGACACTTCTGGTACCTGGAGGAAGGACGCAGGTAGTCCGGTCTCTGAGCAAGGCACAAGGGCACATATCAGGCCATCTATGTACATATTTATTGTCTATATTGATATTGATTTACGGGGAATTCTGACTTTCTACCGTCTATTGCATGTGACCCAAACACTATAGAAACTGTATCAATTTTCATTTTATTCCCACAATTCTGTGTGAATCTGAATTTAAGGACCGGAATTTCTGTAAATGGTCAGACAGCAGACATAAAACAGAGATATAGGAAAACAAAAATGCCTTGATGTGCCATCTATTGCAGATGAACAAAGGGATATAATTCTTTTGTTCTCCTTGGAACTTGTTTAGCCAGGTACACGAAACCCACTTCCCCCGTACCAATCTGATACTGGCACCATCTTGTCATCTGGCTGGTTTCCCACAATGTGATCAATGAAGCTCAGATAGGTTGGTGGTCTGTGGAGAAAAATGTTTATGGAAGCTTAACTGGGGAATGAACCATGTCACCCCACCACTGTTTTCCAAACAGAATCAAGCTGGATATTTACCTCTTTGACTTGACCTGAAGAGATTATGATAGATATGAAATGATGATATTTTATTGATCCCCATGGGGAAATCTCTTTTTCACCAATCCAATCTTGTTCTCCACACAGACATTTATGTAGGTTAGAGCAAGCTTGGCAGCAAAAGGTAACCACCTGTAGCTCAAGGGCCCGCAGATGTGACTATTCTGCCAAGGCTGGGCTCAAGGCACCAACCTTCCAATCACAGGCACAGAGGCTTAGGCCACTGAGCTACATGCTGCCCCCAAAGTATTCTGAAGTATTTGGTGTCTTGTGGTGACCACAAACACTAGCTGCTAGAAGCTACGAAAGACTCCAGAATCAAAGATGTGAGACTGCAGGACATGTCTGACTTACAACTTGGGCAGCAGAGTATCTTTGTAGAGTGGCTTTTTGTATCCAGGAAGAAAAAGTCCTTTGTAAGGTTCCAGGTACTCAACAAATGTGTGGGTTGTGTCTCCATACTACATCAAAATAAACAGATAAAAATATCTTTAGTTCACATGAGTGGGCTATGACCTGTATACACTTATAGGGCCTGAATACATCAGACTTTGAGAAACATTTAGTCTTGGTCGGTGATTAATCGAAATGGGACTGATGGCCACAGATGGTGAAGTTATATCTAGTTCATGTCTAATGCACGTTTGGGCTGTTTGGCTTTTCAGTTTGTAAAGCAAATTACTGCCAGCCCACAATATAGATTATTGGATGCCTAATCGTCTATCATGCTACTGGGATTGCAAAATATTTCCTGTGTCCAGCCTTCAATGAAGGAATTTCAGCCCTTGCGGTCATGTCGACTCACTGTTTGCACGACAGCAAACTTCACTTTGCCGTATTGGTCTTCCTCCACCCAGGGCCTCTTGACGATCACAGCGCCACGTTCTTTGGCTGTCTGAAAACAGATATTTGCAAACGTGCTATTGACATAGATGCTTTTGCTGCCCGTTTTATTTGAGGCATACTGTCTAATATGGAACTAGTGCCCCCTTGTGGCTGGAAGAAAAGGTAATGAATTCATTCATTGTGGAACTTGTCACTAGTCAATACTTCGAAATCATCTATCATGGGTCAGTTACAGGGAGTGAGGCATGTCCAGCTCCAACACTCCACAAAGCACTAGCAGCCACTGGAGCCCTTGTACATGTTCAGCTGTTTCACCATGTTGAATTTGGACGCAATGCTTGCTGAAGTCAGCACTGGGAGCCGTGGGCAAACAGAGCGGCCCCTCACATGTGTCAGCCACCTCCAGGCAGAGACCGGCCTCCCTATCGGTGGGTTAAACGATAACTTCTTCTGGAGAAGTGGAACCAGGGCAGAGTTTGCTTAAGCTGCTTGCCTAGCCTCAGACAACTTCATTGTTAAATGGCCTCTGCCTGCAAGGTAAAGGTCACTGGGCTTGCCTGTCTCTGGCACCCGGAGGATATGGACACGTACACTACGTACGCACCTGAAAAATCCAAAAATCTCAGTGCCAGCTCAACTCATTGAAGAGCATATAATATTACTTCCTCTGCCGCCCCCTGGAGGATGGGCTCCCCCTTTGAGTCTGGTTCCTCCTAAGGTTTCTTCCTTCTAGGGAGTTTTTCCTTGCCACTGTCATCTCTGGTTATCTCATTGAGGGCTTTGGGCGGGGATAATGTAAAGCGCTTTGAGACAATGTAATGCTATGAAAATGCGCTATAAAAATGAAATAAAATTTAATTAAATTGAAAAGAATCCTGCCAGAAAATCACAAAGGAACCTGTTTTCGGATCTCTGCCACAATGTACTCCTCAGTGATGCTCAACCAAATACCTGCACTAAAAAGTCACAGTCCTCCACCTGGAAGGCGATGTCCTTCACCCCATCTCCATGTTTGCTCAGGTGCTCCCCCATTTCTGAGGGAATTTAAAGAGCGTACAATATAAGTACACAAAATGAGCTGTCAGATCTCGGAGAGCACATTCACTGTGACGCTGCATGAATTTCCTACAAAGAACAAAAAAGGTGCTCAACCTTCCATTCCAGGGTTCAGGGCTGACTCAAAAACAAACAGTATCTGAAAAAGAAATAAGAAACGCATTATCAAATAAAGGCCTTTCACTGCTTATGGGGGACACTGGAATGTGGGGTAAGGCCGTGCCTACAGGGGAAGCTGTGAGATGGCATGGAGAAGTATGCGGGAGGTTTGTCCTCGATGTTAAAATAGCCAAACATAGCAGTAAAAAGCTGCATCATGACATATGAAAGGGAAAAATTAGACACTCTCACTGCCTAGAAACTGCAGACATTCTCTGTATGCATGTTTGTGACGGGGACGGCAGTGGGGAGGAGCAGGGTTCACAACCTTGTCCTGCTTGATGACGTGGGATGTGAGCTGCCGGCTGCCCGTCTCCAGGCCTTTGTAGGCCAGGGGTTCGAAGCCCATCTTGTCACAGTAAAACACAGATGCCTACAGATAGACCATGGAGTTCAGTGGAGAATAATAAGCGGTCTGTCTCTGGTCCGTGTCACCAGCCACAAGTACACTGGCGCTGCCATTCCACTTGGGTGAGCTGTGCTATCAAGTTAGGCCAGGCTTTTTTGGTAAAGTGGGAAAATATAATAGTAATAATTTAATATTCTCCAAAAGATTGTTTTGATTAATGTGTTCTAACATCATTAGTCTTTAAGATATTATTATTATTATTATTATTATTATTATGCATATTATTACTCTTTGATAAAATACTGGAGACAGTGTCTTAATTCCTAGATTGTAATTTCCACAAACAAAAAGTGAATGACCTTGAGTGTAGTCCAAGGAGCCTTTTACCTCTCACAGAGAAATTTGGAATTTGTGAAGTCTGGAGTCTGACCCTCCAGATCAGTTATATTGGGTTTTGACTATTAAACAACAAGATCTAATTCCAGGCATTATATTACAACAATATTATATTATATTACAACAGTTTGTTTAATTAAATGCCTATACTGGAAATTTAAGAAAATACTAAGACCATCCACTACCATTGGGAAGAACTTTCAGCGGTTCTGGTTAGTGTTCTAGAATCAGTGAAATGTTTATAATACTTACCTGCTTGGCATTTCCAACCCAGAATGTCACATGATGAAATTTAATAAATCGCCCCCTTTCTGGCTGAAAGGAAATATTTGAAAATCCTGTGGTGAATGAACAACTACATATTGGAAACGTATATAATATATAATATAATATATAATATTTTGACATTCTGTTTAGTTGTCTCTGGCTTGCACCAACTGATTACACACTGATGTATCCTGACAAATTATTAATGCCGTGCTTGAGGAGAGCTGACTGTATTTTGGATGAAAAAATGCCAGGAGAAATGCTGGCCGCACTTTATAAAGTCTTTGTAATTCTACTTAAATGTCAATGAGAGCTGAGGAATGCTTTCCTGATTTGAACAATGCAGCTCAATCTACAGGGACGAGTAAGGTTTGACAGACACTTGTGAGTATGCCAAAGGGACATGTCCTATTGACAGCCCTGGTGTTGTTGAGTAAGTATATAATGACTAGACTACCTTTTCTCCTTTGTCAGTGTAGGAAGTCTGGAAAGAAAAAGACAGTGTAGTCACAGTCCTGCATTATACCGAAGAGCCATACTACGATTTGATGAAATCTGTATGTTAGGGAATCATTAATGCCACCTAAAATCATTATTGTTCTAGTGTAAACACAGAGACACTTGAGGCTCTCAGTAGGAGATAGCAAGTAGACATATGCTATAATCTCTCATTAGAGCTTAAATTTAATACTAAAATTCATAATTTCTTAATCGGTAATTGTGCATGTTATAGCTAGTTAGTTACGAAGCATTTGTAATTCAAATGTCAATGTTAATTTTGTTAAAAGAGAAACTTCTGTCCCTCCAAACACAAGCGTATACTGCAAGCAGACAGATCCCCAGCACTCACCATCTTGGGTTTCGCAGTGGGCACTGGTGACCAGAGAGACCAACTACTGAGAGAGACTGGCCCACTGGAGCTGCAGATAAGTACAGCTAGGAGGCACAGGTGATTGGTCTCTGAGATGACACCCACTTTCCAGCTATTCGTGCACAGCTCGGAGGTGCAGTGACAATATCCCCCTGTGGACCGTGTTTACTGTCACTTATCGATCTTCCACTCTGTCTCTAAGGACCAGGGACATGCTGGTGTCACCATAGCCTGTCACAGTGGAGATACCAGAGCAACCAGTTTGGTTAAGTGTGCTGTGAAAAAGGAAAGGCTTGTGTGGGATTATCCTGCTGTATCCTGTGAAACAGTTAAAAATGGAATTAAAAACAAATTTGGCCAGGTTTTAACGTATACCTTAATGAATCACATTTAATTGCATCAAACACCATTAAGTAAATTTGTGTTGTGGACCTGGAAAGTACAGAACATGTGGAGCATTTTTGAGGACATTGGAGACCTGTCCAGGCATGAGTTGCATTTGAACTCCAGAGGGAGATGTTATATAATAATAACAACAACAACGACAATAATAATAATAATAATGATGATGATGATGATTAATAAATATTAAATAATTATTATTTTTGTTTTACTCTGTTGCTCAAGGAACTGAAGCAGCACATGTGACTCTGTCCTCATGCCAGACATTAACACAAAAAGCAGCTTTCACATGTAGCCAGAGAAGGGAATTGTAATGCTCACAACTATCAGTCATGCAACATTTCTTGTTGTAGCCAGCCTGCTGCCAGCCATCGCTAGGCGGTCACTGGAATTAGAAAAGTAGGAACAGCAGGCTTGTTGATTGCCACCTCATGAGTAGGTCTCACCTGATTCCCATAGTCAAGTCCTTTACACTGTCTAATTTGCACAATTACTCTGGATGACAAAACATATTATTTCTTTACACTCGTACTTCCAGTGCAACTGGGTTTAAAGGCCTTGCTCAGGAACCCCACTGGTGACCCTAGCATGTGAACCAGTGACCTTCCTGTCACAAGAAAAAAAAATATCCCCCCTCTGATATAAAACTATAAGTTAAACTAGAAAAATCCTTAAAAGGCATTACAAGATTGTTAAGTGATATGGTTTGAAATCTATTATTCCAAAAGTAAAAGTATTTTATTCAAACTTTGGGAGTGGGGGGTGCACATCTTATTATCTAATAATTAACAAAATTACTCATTTTTAATTACACAAATACCTTATAATCACATAATCTGATGTAATACAAATGGACCAAATCACTTAATAATTAAATCAGCTCCTTTTGGTTAGAAATGACATCATGCCTGGCTGGAGTTTACTAAGCCAGGTGAGAATTGGAGCAGCGAATACTGTCCTCCAGGCCTTAGTGACAGACTGCTGCATTCTCACATCCTTCTGGGGGAAGTCAAGACTTGTATTACCAATGACTGGTGTGACGGAGCATATGAGGTCAGCTCAAAATATTTTTGTGAAGATGGGGAACCAAAATGGTCCCAGCTGCTTATCCGCAGTCAGGAAACTGTTGGGTGGCAGTACGACGCAGCCAGACGCATGAGAAATGTTCCAGATATTCAATTATTTCAGAGTGTTTATCAGATATAGCATATCTGATAACCATGAACATAACTGCTATTCCAGTACGTTTCCTGTTTTATTTTTAGGCAAACACATGACTTCCCTTCATAATTATAAGTCAGACAAAATGTGAAAATGCATACCACTGCCTGAAAGAAATTGTAGCATCAGGAATTCATAAGAATACATAATGTGTAATATATCTTTTGTTATGGATTCTCTTAAAAGCATCACTACCTATTTAGAAAAAACAAGAATAACTTAGTATAAATATTAGTATGAAGTACAGTTCATGGGGTGGCACGGTGCAGTGGTTAGCGCTGTTGCCTCACACCTCTGGGCCCAGGGTTTGAATCTCTGTCATAGCTCCATGTGTGTGGAGTTTGCATGTTGTCATTGTGGGGTTTCTTCCAGGTACTCTGCTTTCCCCAGACAGTCCAAAAACATGCTGAAGTTAATTGGAGATACCAAATTGCCTGTAGGTGTGAGTGCCCTGTGATAGGTTGGCAGCACATTCTGGGTTGTACCCTCGTGCCTATAGACTCCAGACCCCCATGATCCTAAATAGGATAAGCAGTTACAGAAAATGTATGGGGTACAGTTCATATAACTTACATTATATTTTATTTATCCAGCACATGCTTTTATCTAAAGTGACGTACAACGGAGAAGGCAGGGTCAGACAGTCCTTGGAATTCGGCGGTTAACATGAACGCGACAGGACGTTTTTAGCTCAGGGAGCTGAAAGTCAAAACGACCAACAGACATCTTTTGGTGGTAGTTCAGAAATATTTTTGGAGAAATAATTATAAAGTCACCTCTGAGCCATTGTAAGATAATTATTATAATGGTTTTCTTTTTATTATAATGATTTATGTTTTTCTTTGACGAAAACTATAGCGACGCTGCCCAATCCAGGTATTCTGACGATGCATTACCATTAATAACCAGAAGGGGTGCTGAAACACCCTCGGCCAATACTACTAATTCCAATACTACTGGGGTTTAAAAGGCTTTGATGAGGAACCCCACTGGTGTAATCACTCTGCCGACCCTAGTATTTGAACAGGTGACACTCGAAGGAACAGCATCTTAACCCGCTGAACCACACACCACCCCCATCCAACAGGAAAAGATCTGTGGATCACAAATAACTATTTCATTTTAGACAAATTCATAAATGATTACTGAACTATAACATTTACACAAATTCCATTTACATTTTTTTACCTTAAACGTGCAAAAAGTCTTAAGTAAAGTGCAAAGGCTTATAACAGTGCCGCGGAACCTTGGAAGTTGCTTGATTTCCAAAAATAATCTACAGTATTTTAAAGCCACACCTTTTTAGTACCCCTGACGATCGTATGGATTGCATGTGGAAAAAATGGAAACTGTCAAGCTTATTAAACTTATTAAATTGACCCAGAGTCGATAAATTTTAGCGGTAGCACTCCCTGTTCGATAAGTTTTCTAATCTGTGAATTTTTTACACAAAAAAACGGGCCGCGGTCATCAAAAGGCTGGAAATCCCTACTTTACTTGTCATCTTCCGGAATATACAGAGCTGCATATATACATGGCTTGTAGAGGATTAAATTAAGTTTCATTAGTTGCGGAAATACATCTGAAAGATATGGACACGTTTGCAGATACCACGTGATCACAGAAATTCACAGCCAACAAGGGGCGCAGTTTCTCGCACAGGCTCCTCACTATAAACATTTTAAGTGCTACCACTTTAAAATCACGCCGTCACACACCGCAACATGTGATTAACATTGTGCCGCGCTGTGATTTTCTATTGGCTCTCGCCTCTTGCTTTTATAGTTGGCCATGTGTGCTCCGCTGGTGCTGTTTGATTGGCTCTACAGTGGGTGTGTTCACGCCATTCTCAACGCGAAGGGTTCCCCCCTGTTCTGAATTGTCATTGGCTGCTTTGAGCCAGTCAATTACGCCATCCGGCCTTATGCATAGCGCCTATTGGTAATGCAGGTTGATCGAGATTGGCTGTCGCATAGGTCATCGCTATTGAATGCGGAAGTGGTGTAGTCTACTGAGTCACCGTTCTATCAGCTGATTGTTTCCCAGTGAGTAACTCGATTGTAATTACTTTAAAATCATTTTTGTTGTTTTCTGTGAACTGTTTTACGGATTTTTTGTACCTTACGGGCAAATCCTTAAGTTCCAAATATGGTTTCCCAAATCTCTGTTTATTATCTTCAGATATTGTGGTGCATGTGTTTCATCCCTTGCATCGTTGGTAAAGCTAGCTCGTTGGCAACTAGGTAGCCGCCCGTTTTTAAACACTCATTTCTGAATAGCCCCATTGAAACGAATGTCAGAAATCATAGCCAGTCATTTGGGGGTCTTTTTCTTTGCCCCTTTAATTAACGACATACCTCATTTAAGCAATGTGTAGATAAGTTTTATAACCGCTTATGCTCACTGTATTTTGGGGGCCGTAGGCAGCGATGGCTGCGGGCAACGATTTTATTTTAACTGAATCCGGCACTTGTGTTCATCACTCCCAAACCACAGCGTAAACGCAGATTATTCCAAAAGGCCGCCATTCAGTCGGTTCATCCTCAACTTTCTGTGTATCCTAGGCGTTTTGTATATTTAACTAAATCAACGCATTTTCCTTAACGTGGGTACGTTATCTGTAAGAACAGAACTACAATAAAATCCGCATTTACCGTATTCGGGCGGCAGTATTTCTGACTTCATGACTTTTGGTGAAACGCTTGACTGGGCGCTACGCCTTTTTATGGATTTCGCAGTCGTCTCGTGCCCACTTCGAGCGCACGTGAGCGGTCTTGCCAGCGCGCGCTTGCTGTAGCCATTAGACAGGTAACTGTAGAAATGTTTCTCTATTATGTTTTCCGTATTATTGATACCTTTAAATCTTACCATTTGTGGCTTTTTATTCGATGCTATGATATAGGGTGCTCCGCAAAAACACATCTTGGAAATGGTGAAGGCCAGGAAGAGCGCCTGGATAGAATTGAGGGGGTGGGGTCTGTATAATTTCTGAACTTTTTAACGGACCGGTTTACGTTTTGTCCAGAAACATTAAGGAAAACTCACCTTTTGCAAGGTTTTGGAACAGTATTTGCTTTCTATTTTATTTACGTTTCACACAGTTGCAATGGTAACTGATTTTTAGTTTAGAAAACTATTAACTTTGCATAAACCGATTAAATGGGTGGTTCTTTGATGTACATTCATTGTATAAACTGAGGTAATGTGTTTTGATGTTTGATTTACATATACTTAGGAACTGCCAAAGTAGACATTTACAAGGGTCCAACTTTTCAGGGTATATAGTGAGGATCATGTCGATGATTTATGCAGTACCCGCAAAAGCGTCTTTGTATTACTGGTAGTATATTTCGATGAACAGATGAGAATGAAGGCCTGGGCTCGTTCCCTACCGCGCCGTTCCCTCAGGGTTTGTCACCCCTAACAACGCGGCTGCCAACCTGAGAACCCATCGGTTCTGATCGGATTACAGGTCCGAGCTCTATAAATACCCGCTGGCTACTCACGGGGACTAGGTCCGTTGCTCGAGCGGTATCCATGACTGCCGGTATATGGCGGTAAGAGTGTGCCTCTTGCCACATCAATGCGTGACCCCTTAAAGCGTCATAATTAACGGAGGACACCGTGCCACACCATCCGGCGTCTATACGGCACATCGGTACCAAGTACACAACTGCACACAGCAGTGAATTATTCTTAAAAACAAAAAAATGTTACTGAAAGCATCTGCTTATAACTTAAATTGTAGTCATTCACTGCAAATACCATTGGCAACGTCACAGCTCACATTTATATCCAGAATAAGAACTGACGAGGCCATTTTGTTACACTGTAAATAGGCCTGGATTCTGCCTCTCTGCGGAAAACTGCATGATGAAGGATGCGACGACCGTTAACGAATCACACATTTTCACTTAAAGCCTTGATCTGAATTAACTGACCCGAACAAAACCTGCATTTATGTATTTTCGACATACATGTAGAATGACTGAGCGGCACCAAAAACGTGTAATCCTTGGCTGGGTTTCTCCACGTATCATCTACGACATTTAAGCGTTAATCCCTGTGTTATTTTTGGGGTTGAAGTAACCCCAGTCCATTTTCAAAATGAGGTTAAATTCTATAGATTCTGCAATTTAGAACGGAAGAAGTAAAATACACGGATTGAGATGTGGGTTCGGGTTTTCATCAGACGGGAGTACAAGAGTGATTCTGCATAATACGAACGGACGTTTTAAGCGCTGTTTCGGTCTTGTGCTTTGTTGGGTGCCTGGATAACAGTGTAACTTTTTATACCTACAGTGTTATTTTTGTATTTTTAATTGTAATTATGTGTCTGCGTGCGTGCGTGTATTTTGTGTCTATAGAATTTAGATTAACCTGTCTTCCAGTACTAGTACCCAGTAAACATCTTTTACACTGTATTTTGATTAGCCCTTTAAGTCGGTTTGTTCAAATGTAAAGCAAAAAAAAAAACACAATACTACGTAGCGGGGTAAAATGAAGACTAATCGATTACTGTTCTTTGGCAGGCTTTTCTGCACCCCCACTCCCCCCCTCCCGTTTCCAATCAGTGTCACCATAAATCATCTGGATTTATGCACTTTCAGAATTGCTATGAGATGATTCTATATGGGTGTGCATGTGCTGGAGTGGCATCACATCCAAGTTATTCCTGTTGTGTGTTCCATCCTGCCTGACATTAGCTCCAGGCCTCCCAGCACCCCTATACTGAATACATAGCTGGTGAATGGTCGGGTAGATGGATGGTGGACAGTCTTTACTTTATTTCTGAAACTGCTGCATACAAAAATATGGGAATCTGCCCCTTGACAGTAGTTGTTTCATTCAGTTATAATGACGATAACACAGTAACCTTGTGTATTGTAAGTTCATGGTGCATGGCTAATTGTAGTAAAATTCGTATTGATTCTTATAACATCCATACCTCACTTCTTAAATGTGACTTTTAAGAACAGCTTTTCTCTATAGTGCTGTCCTAGGCCTGATGTTCATAGTGCATGGTTGCCTGGAATGTTGGTGCTGGAAGTATGAGCGTTCAGGATAGTGGACAGTCTGGTACTGTTGCGCGCACCACAGTGCGCAGGTCATTCCCATGAAGTATGAATCAGCCTTGAACTGCGACGCAGAGAACAGATGAGAGCGCAGAAGCAGTGCGACTGGCTAAAATGATATTGGCATTCATTCTCATGTAAACAAATACATTACCAGTATCGAGGTCCGAAAAAATGATCAAGGTCATGTCCATATATTGTGTAATAAGTCGATAACATAATTATCATAACAGTGCTTAAAACACAACAAATTGAATGGACTGCAGACATACCTAATTGTAAAAAAAACATTTTTGTTGTAGGGTGTAACACTAGAAAACATGGACCATGTGGTTTGTTTCTGGGTTTCTATGACTGCCTTGCTGGTCATTCCAGGGCGTGGCTTTGACATTGCCAGTAGAGTTGCCACCCATCCACACAATTTGTTCTATATTTCTTCATATTAAAACTGCAAATTCTAATTGCTTGTGCCTGTGACTATAAGTGCTTGCATTCTGTATGTTCTACTGGATGGTGATACTTTGACTGCTGTAATAGGTTTACAGTATTTCTAGTTTTAATTGGCATAAGCCAACAATCTTGCTGTGCATTTGGTTGTCCGTTCTTAAAAGACTACCATATGATTGATTGGAATTCCATTTATTTCTGTGATGTGACGTAGGAATGGCTGATATGATGATATTATTGATAATCAACAATATCAGACCAGTAATCCGGTGTGGATATCAGACAATGACTAACTGGTGACTATCACCATTGTCAGGTGTTGCATCCTTTTCTTGGATTGAGACAGATTTTGAAAAGAACAGGGAAGGGGGAGAGGGTAATGGGACATGAAGAACAATGACAAATACATTGTAGCTTTTTACTTTCAGATGTATTGTTATAATTCAGGGGAAACACAAGAACACTAGGGTGAACTATGGGAGTGGCACCGGCCAAAATAGTAAATAAAAAAATGTGAGCTAACTGAGTGAACCTTTAAGTCTACCCTTGAGCCAAAAGTAAAGTAAACCAAAACCAAAAGACAAATGTTAACCTAGCTCCCTAATAATCTGGAAAACAGAAACAAAACAATATACATGCAAAAATAAATGATAGCCCCTTCCTACAACCCTTACACAGAATATTTACATATTTACAACATCCAACCAAGCAAAAATCGGGATCCAATAAGAGAGTCACAATAGAAATATACAATATAAATACCACAGAACCAAGCCAAGTCAAAATCCAAAAGAAGTAATCAGTAGTCAGAACTGATGTCACAATACGCAGAATGTCAAATAACAATTAATCTCAAAGAGAGTCAAGTCAAGAGCAGCAGAATGAAGACTGGGAAACGGCAATGAGGCAGTGAACCATTTTTTCAGTTTTGGCGCAGTATGCCCACTAACATGGAATTCCTAAATGGACTTTCTTCGTTCACATTTAGCTCAGGCTACCTTAAATGCGACAAGCCATCTGAGAACAATAAATCCACCTTTGTTATACAGATCCCCAGTTGATTTTTCTGGGTTCTGATTGACAGAACTATAGACTAATAAAGAGCTGACACCCTCTTTCCTACTTCTGGGTAAATGGTGCCGTGTTTATAGTCCCCAAGCGGTTTCCCTGAGAGCAAAATTTCGGTTTGGGCCGTTGCGAAATAGGTCTTCTCCAACAAAAACGCTTATCTCGCAAATGGAATATCAAGTGAAAGAAAATTTCAATTTGTTCTGGAGACTCTACAGACTTGTGAACGCTATGGTGAAGTACCTTGTCTAGGCTCTATGATATACATGCCTGTTCATAAAGGGTTATATGTCAGAGCAGTAATTCGCTTTCACAACGAAGTTGCGGAGCTTGGTGCTGGTTTACAAGCTCCTGGACTGTCTTACCATGGATCTTTTGTAGCTCCTGGCTACTTTTGCATGCCATGTCTACTGACTACATAACAGGAACTGGGACCTTTATGCTAAATAAGCATGGGATGCTCATAAGTTAAACTTCAAACATAATTTCATACAAAACTACACTGCAACACCAAAACAACAGGAGGAAAAAAGTTGTTTGTTATTAGGGGGATCGCCCGTGATCAAAACGGGACAGCACCTTTTACTGATATTGTGCTTAAACATGTCATGGGTCGTATATGATTCTTATTACATCTAGACAGCAGGTTAATCTTTAATTTAGCACAGAATAAAAAAACTATGTAATGTTATTCCTCTAATTAGCGCTGGCAAGTTTCACTGCCGGCACCGGCGTCACTAGATAGAAGTATATTGGTTATCGGTCGAATTTCCCTTTGTAGAAATATGGAGTTGCAAGCAAAAATGTTTTAATTAATGCATTAATTGGTTCCGAAACAGCCTCTGAGGAACTACAATTGAGCCGAGTTTCTGTGGTGTGAACACAAGTCCCTGGTTCCGGGAAAAAGGTTCTGGTTCCAGAGTATTCTTGCAGTGTGAAAGCACTAATGGATGCGACTCTTGCTAAGCTAAGAAAAACTGCACATTTCAGCAGGTCAGCTACTGACTATAGCCTCTTACTGGATAAGCAGCGTTTGCTGGGCTTGAAACGAGAAGTTGATCAATGATTGTGTTACACGATGTAATTTTACTTATGACATGATTTGAAGAGTGTCAGAACAATGAGCAACCGTGGCCACTGTAGTACTTGAGAAAAAAACATTTGAATCTCGAACTGACCATAACAGAATGCTCCCTGGTTAAACTGATGTGAGAGTTACTGAAACCTTTTAAGATGGTGATGCACGCTTTGCCCACATCCAAGTACCCCACAGCCTCTGCTGTATTGCCCTTATAGCATGTACTCCTGCCTCAAGTTGGCACACTCATGTCATACGCAATACTCAGCTTGAAGGAAATAACTGCAAAGATCCAGTCATTTTTGAGCAAGCGTTATGACAAAAAGAACGAGGCAACATTCGTATTATTGAATAAAGTGGCATACTTGGATCCTCGTTTTCATTGTCCAATTCATTTATCAGAGGACCAGAAGGAGAAGTGTGCACAAATATTAAAGAAGCACTTAAGTTTGACGATAAAGCAGAGGACCAACCGTCAAGTTTAGAAATTCGGCTGAGAAACGCAGCCATAACAGTGATGGGAGATCTGTTTGGGGTCACATACATGAGAAGCTGTGAATCAAGTGATGACCTCAAATGTACACCATCAGTAGATGTGGCCTTTTGAAAGGGAGACACTGCCAGCTGACAGCAATCCTTTGCTATAGTAGAAGACGTTAGGTGGCACAAAATATCCCCACCCATGCACAGCTGGCAGGGAAGTACCTTAAGGGCGTACTCACAGTTGGCCTGGTTCCTTTGTACCATGCCTGAGTGAGTGTCCCCCACCCCAACCCCGCTGATCTGCACTCACATTGTGCTTAATGATCCATACTGGAACGCACTTTCATCATCAATGTGTGACTTTTTGTGTTGAAGAAAACAGGCTGTGTCCAAATTCAGGGGCTACATCCTTCTAAGGCTGCATTCGAAGACCGAATGCATCACAGCAGTGCGTCAAGGCTGTCTCATTTTGAAAGCTCTTTCAAGTGCGGCATAGTGCAGGAAATAGACGTATTTCTATGAAGGATGCATCAGATGGATCCATCACAGCCAAACATATCCCAAGATACATTGCACAGAGGCAAAGTGGTTGTGTCCCAGCTAGGTGATAGGAGCGGCATTTCATGATTCAAGGGTAAGGGCAGTAACAGCTGGTGACACAAATAAGGAGTTATATACGTGGACCAGACTATCCCATTTCATATTGTATTCTGTTAGACCTTTAAAGAACACCACATTCGTGGACCACGTCCTTTGAAGGATGCGGCCCTTGAATTTGGAAAGCGCTATAACACAGCAGAATGAAATTTATGGTTAATGTCCTTATTTTGTGGCTTATTCAAAATTGTTTTGGGCACAGTGGCACACACAGATTTCAAGTATGCAACGCAGCAATTTTTATTTATTCGCACTGCACCAATAAGAAGATAGTCCCACATTTTACCAAATATCTCAGTCTGTGGAGGCTAGTGTTGCACGGGATACCGGGATTGAAAAGGTACTGTGGTACTGCATTTTTGAAAGCTGTTTGGTATTACGTTTCTTTAGTACTGGTACCAATTACACTTTTACAGACATTACTAACACTATATATTGCTAACAATCAATTCAGAACCATGGACTTGGTATGTCTGAACCACTGCTGAAACTCAATAGTACCCTATGTCAGAATTGCATACGTCATGCTATATAGAATACTAAAATGTCAGCTTGTTAAATATGATTTCCCTAGCTTTATGTAAGGTATCTTATAATATAGCAAGATCTTGTAATATAGCAAATGGGCTACGTTAACATCTTCAAACTAACATCTGTACATACAGGTTATTATGGTACGCTGTGTTTTAAGCAGTTAAATAAGCGTAATGCATTATGCGGTAAGAAAAGAAAGGAAGAAAGCAGAAGAAACTGCTGTAACCCCTATGGGTGCTTATATTATCTGTTTGTTGTTTTTACAGCAGAGCCATGCGTATGAAGAGATACGTTTTACAGTTTTGCATACTCATATTTCCGTTTGTCAGTCAGGCGCCCTCGCAAAATCCATATAACTAATGCGCACAAAACAACGTATGCATACTGATCCCTCTCTCTCCCGCCCCCTCCCCTCCAGCCCCCAATACTTGCACACAATTTTTTTCATAAAACGGTTATATGAGGGGAATAAGGCTGTACAGATCACGTGATGTATCTGATCTGTTCCTTCTGGGTTTGCTTCATATATAATGTACATGTGCATATGCGTGTCAGTCGCATCACTGACGTCATGTCTGTTTTCCGTACTTGGGCACAGTTATTGATCACGCATCATCTGTATCACGCCCTAATCTGAATAATCGTGCACTGGCCCACCTCATAAAGGACCTGGGTACAGTACAGTACAGAGCAATCATACTAGTCGACCGAAATGGACTTTGGGCGGCACGGTATGGATCGGCTAGTATGGAGAAAACCACAACACTAGTGTGAGTACAGTCAGAGGGTGTCTTCTCCATAGCTGGGAATATTGTTAATAAAATGCTCTACTCTTGACAATGAACACATTGATCGGCTTTTATTCCAGGTGAATAATTTGTAGTTGCCTTATCTGAGTAAATCCTGCTTGGAAATGTAGTGTGGCCTTCCAATGAACAGTTGTTTGGTTAGGTATGCTTGCTAATACAAGTAAGGCAATTTTAAGTTTCAGAAACATTTTTGAAAATAAATTATTACTGGGGAGTAATTGGAGCTGTGAGAACAAATCTTAGGGCTATTTATAAAAGTAGCTATGTTGTAGCCTAACAATTATCCGATCCCATTTAGTTTTAGTTTATGCTTGTTAATCATTATCAGTTTACTAATGTTATGGCAGTGTTAAGTCTAGCTTGCAATGTTGTTGTTGTTGTCGTCGTCCCTCGTCTTAAAATCTGAGATCTTATTGACATGCAAGTTCAAATAGAAATACAAACTCGTCTACATATATGCCTTGAATATCGAACAGGATATTTTGTTAGTGGCATCCCTAGTACATAATAAAATGGGCTGTGAGTGTGTGTTTCTATATACTATTGTTTCATAATTCTTTTATTTTTTTCTTTAATAATTCTTGTATAAAAATAGCATTTTTGATTGTAACAGTTTCTAAATCTGTGTTACATGTTAAAGTTTCATTTTGTTACATGTTCAGTTTTCTGAAAACTGCATTATTGCATATAGCCTTGTAGATGCATGACATAAGACATCCCTCCAGAGGACATTACTGAAAAATACACTTAAGTGCACTTAAGTCAGTGGCAGAATGTGCGTAGGGCTCATTGACATGTGACACGCCCATACTTTGGTCATTAGAGTCATTGTGTTTCCTGTCTTGCTGTACCCTTGCTGGGTAAGAGACATGGACACTATCTAGTGACTTGAGACGAAGACTGGACTCTTTTGTTACTGTGTCTCTTCGATGAAGCCTTGGGTACTGCTGGTTTGACTTGTCGAACAAGCAATTCCTCAGGGAGTCCTAATTGGGGCACATTACCTGCATTGTGAGGGAGTGTCAGTCATGGCACTACGGCCATGTAGCGCATTTCCCTGAGGGTTTTTCAGCTCGCAGGATCCTCATTGTTGAAGACCCAAGTGGCTGGACCAGGCCAAGGGAATGCCCACGTAACATCTGGCAGCAGCAGATCGATGGGTATTTCCAGAGGGTGGTACTGTACTGTCTGTCATCCTAGGGGGTAACCAACCAAGATCCAGAGGTGTTCCATTGTGTGGTAGGCTCAGCAACGTGCTGTACTACTGCATGCTCCCCAACCTGACCTGCCCAAAGCGCACATCTACAGTCTAATGCCTCGTTTCCACCAGCACAGAGCTGGTGCTCATGCTGGTGTCAGTGCTGGGCTGTTTCTTGCTTGGTGCCTTTTGAGAACCTGCCATGTTTCCACCAGTTTCAAAAACGAATGGAACGGGCATGTTACATAGGCAGAAGGGAGAGTAAGGCGAAGATTCATATGAATTCAGTTTTTTGGATTTATTAAGATCTGTTTTGGATTTTAGGTTTTTATACACTGCTAAACTGGGAAAAGTTTTCTGAGTATGACTCGTTGCACCCTCTTTATTGCCTGTATCCACTCCTTAAAGGCTCCCCGTCTGTGTGCGTGACCTTATTCTTTATTCTCACTTGCTGTTTTACCGCTGTCCTTTTAAGGATCACGCAATGAAAGAGACTGCTAAAAAGTTAACTTTGCTGTCCACCTCATGATCTCTTCTCCACTTGAGCGCCACAATATTTTATTTGTTCAATTTGCGATGTTTTGTATTAAATCTGCCAGGTAAATCGATCTTTCGTCTTCCATAGAATAAAAGAAAAAATGATGAAATGTTATTCCACTAATAAGTTGGCAAGTTGTTTCACTGCCACCACCGGTGATATTAGACAAAACTATTGTAGTTATGGATTGATTTTTCTGGGTTTTCGGATGGTTTCGATGTGATAGCCCGTCCCTATTTTCATTGATGTTACGGTTTCAAATTCTGAGACCAGCTTTTCTGTGGTGTTGTGCTGGAGCCATTTCTCGTGGCCCAGGGCCGCAGAACTAGTTCCGGATTGGGGAAAGAGTCCGGCACTGGCTCCCACACCGCATCGGTGGAAACGAGGCATACGTGCACCTAAACCTCTTCCTTAATCAATGGGAGATTTCGCTTACGTGAAAAAAGCGCTTAGCTATGTGCTTTTTTTTTTTTTAAACTTGAGTATATGGGAGAGTAGACTCCATGATCGGTAATGCCAGGATGTGAGAGGACCTGGGAAGCAAGGAAATCCACACATGGGTGCAACGGTTTGAGCTGGTCCATCACACTCATTCAAGACAGCAGTCATTTAGTATCAGGTTTAACAGCATACAGCAGGATTTGAAAACTCTGGAATGGCTGACTCTTGAAACACTTGTATTATTGCCAAATTTTTGTAAACATTTACTTATTGCTGGCAGAAGAATGGGCTTTAATGAGTAAGTTAGTTGTAGTTGAAGAGACCTCAATATTTCGAGTATGCCTGGGAACTTTACAGCTCCAAGGGTTTTCTGTTCCACTCCTGTTCTTCGTCATAGCAGACACTGTTATACAAAGGAACATACATTTGAGGCAGATAGTCACAGAATGTGTCTTATCAGTGTTTGCAGCTGTACCTCCTCAGTTTGTAAATTGGATTGTTGATTACATTGAGAAATGTATTCAAAATTTATGACTGGAGTATCTTGATTGTAGCGTTGGGTTACCTTATTGAAGAATAGAGTGCCATTGCAACACAGATTGTTCCTGTGTGAGGTTTTCCACATTTAATGTGCTGTGTTGTCATGTTTGGGTCAGAAATTGGGGGTATATATGCACATTGTGAGACAATTGCAGTTTGTGCGGGTCTGTGGTTACGTTCTTAATATTGGAAGGGAGGCCATGGCAGAGAGTCCAATCCCATCTCAGGAAAAATGTCCCTACTATCATCGTCCTCTCCTTTTATTTTTTCTTTTTTTTTTTCCTTTTTGTTTACATGCTTTCATGTTGTACATCCTGCTGTAGCAAGTTGGTACAAGCCAGACAGTAAATCTCTAGAAAGGCTTTACTTTTCTGTTATCTCGCTAGTCAGAAATCCACGAACCCTGACTTCTTTTCCCAAAGCTGTTTAGTCAGGAGTTTTGTCCCAGGAGCACTCCAAACCACAGACAACATGTCTGGAAGGACGTCGCTTTAAGCATTGAACATTTTGGACTTGACACACTGCAGTAGTTTTCTCCACAACGATATGTTTACATCCTTTATATAAAGCAGAACATTTCAGAATCTTGCTGGTGTTGTGCATTCATTGGCAGTAATGTTTTTACGGCATACACACTTTTTGGAAGAGTGAACCTTATGGTACCTGAGGAAGAAGCTGCTATGCTGTGCCGTACTTTGAGGAATGCAAGCTTCTACTCTCAGAAAATGTGAAGATTTCAATGTGCCTTCAGGAAATATCATATAGTAATTATTAGTGTTATACACGTGCGCCATAAATAATTGCTCGTAAGACAAATAGTTTCAAAGTTCACTGAGAGAATACCAATAAAATAATAAATGTATTTGGAAGCTTTACATAATTCCTGTTTCAGCCCATTCAGACTGTTAACCCTGGGACACGATCCCTTAACGACCCCTGTGTAAAGTGGGTTAAGGTTTACTGTGTTTTTGTGATCAAGCATGAACTTTGAGCCGTGTAGAGGGAGCAGTCGGCTATCTCGGCCTGCAGTTACTTCCTTTTGAAATCGGCTGCTTTTAATAACACTTTCTGCTCACCGCAGATGAGTGTATAAAAACTGAAACTTTCTTTTACAGTGGAAAGATGAAGTAGGAAATGTCAAGGTGGCTGCTCACACTCTGGTTTGGAAGGTGGCTTCTGGAGCTTCCACTGAACTATTGGTTAATAACAATAAGTGGTTAGTCATATTCGAGCTGGTGAGCTGAAATCAGCTGGCATCACACCTGTTTAAGGCTGTCATCTTTTATGGACTGTGTGTTCCTGCCTTGGTCTTAAATGAAATGATTCATTAACTTTTTCATAACTGGAGGCTGTACATGGTGGCCCTCTGGACTGTGAGGAGGCCTGACTGAGCAGCATATGGGCTCCACATTTGCCATCAGCAGTCTGCCTTTGTACCTGTCCTTTACACTTCACTTTGCAACACTGCTCTATGTCTCTTATGCCTTTTTCCCTTGGTTTCGTTGGCAAGCTTTTTGGCGTGGAATTTCTGGAATGTCCACCGATAACTGCCTCTCGTATAAGTAAAGGCCAGGATTATCTCTTTTTTTTTCTTTTGACTGTTGATCATTTCTCAGTCTTGTGGGCTCACTGTCTGGTTTACGTAAGTTGATCGATATTTCGTACCCATTTAATATGCTTTTATAGCTTAAACCCTTATTGTTAGTTGAATATTTGGTGGAGCCTTTTCTGTTGTAAAGCATGCTCACCTAGATTTCAGTGATGCCAGGTCTGTTTACTTCCTGCTATGAAAAGAAAAAATGAATGTTTCGCCAGCAATGTTCCTTAAAAAATTATTTTTTTCTTCCCCATTTCTCGGCACTCAACATGGAACTGAAACGCATACACTCCGGCACTGCTGACCTCTACGATTCCTCTTTCTGCAAATGCTATGCTATTGGAGGTACTTTTTATGGACTTTTAGGCAAACGCTGCATAGAGTTAGATTATGGTCCCCTTAGTGAATAGTTCCTTCTTTATTTCTGCTCATTACAGCAGGACCTTGATCTGAAATGTTACGATGTATATTATTTACGCCATGATAAAGCTGGACAATTATCTTTTCACAAAAAGGTACTGAATTGTACCCCATACTGCAAAACTGTCCTCAGGGATAGGTTGTCCGGATTGGGCTTTGCTCTGCCCTGGCCCATGCTGGGTGTGCTATAATCATTTTCCCTCTGTAGGTAGACCCCAGGGGAACAGGAAGCATCTTGGGGCCTCTGTGTGGATCTGGACAGGTCCGTAGAGTTTTCAAAGGTTGTCCTGTTAACAGTAAAAGGGTGTTATTTGCATTTGGAGCAGTTAATTGCACTGTTTTTGATGCCCCTCTTGCCGTATAATGTGTACACAGGATTGTTACACTTTTAAATATGATATCCAAAATGTACGCTTTGTGTTGCTTGATACCCTTGGCACTCTTAGTGGTATGAATATGAAAGGTACCATATAGTCTACATTTAAAAGATTTTAGATTTGTATCTTAAGCTCTTTTGCAGACAAAGGTTTCTTTTTTTTTTTAACCTGACATTCGTGAAAATCACCTGTGTTTCTCAGAGTGGGCAGTTGTGGGTGCATGGGAATGTTTGTCATCTGTGGACTCCATAGCTGCAATAAAAGGCCTTTCTTTCAAGGTGAAGACTAAACTCTCATTTAAATGTTAGCTTTTTTCAGATGCCGAATCTCTTGGGTAATCTCTATCCTATCCAAGAAACTGTATATGATTCCATCCCCTCCACTTATCCTTAATTAACATACATCCAGGTGCCTCACTTCTGCAAGATGGTGGGTCGGGTGTTCGGGGTTCACCTTCAGGTCCAGAGTAGTACAGCTTTGGCGAATCACTGGTTATGAACTGCTCTCAACATTTCAGTATGCTTGTTTCATAAGGTCTATCCTCCCTTATGCTTTTTGTATAAATACTTCTCACATGGTAAAAGTTCTGGGTGTGCACTGCACATTTTAATGTACCTTTGTTTACTCTTGGTTTATCGTATGCTAAACAGCTGAATTGCATCCCCGTGTGCCTTTAATGAGCTAGAACAGCCCCTCCGTATTATATGCATTCATGCTGTGCTTGTAGAGGAAAACAGTCTTGTGTGCTTATGCTGCAACCTCATAACGCTTTCCATCTGACCCCAGCCACAAAGGCATTGGCTGAATGGCTACGTCTTGTTCTTGCTGTTGGTGAGGCATCGTGCAGAGCCGTGGGCAGGTCGGGCGTGTGGGAACCTGCTCCCAAGGTTTAGGCGTGCTGCAGGAATGCTCACTCCTGCTCCAAGGTGTACCTGCTGTTCCTGCCCACGCTCTGAACATGGGGCAGCTGCCAATGACCCCTTTCTCTTCCCAGAGTGGGCAGCCCCTCTTCCACAGAGCTGCACCCCCCGTGGTCACACGAAATAGGAAACCCTCGGCTCCTCCTAATTTTAATCCCTGTAGAGGACATTACCTCTTGTGGACGTGCAGAATGTCCACAGGGATTTAGGGTGGGTGGACGATGTGGGGCATGCCCTTCTTATGTGCAGGTTTTTTAAAAATTTTATTTTATTTTAGTATTTCTATCTGTGGTGGGTATGTATATTTTATATACTTGTCTACTGTGCTGTTTTGTTTTCTTTACAGAATCTAGAGGAGTAGACCGTAAGAATTTCGTCCGGTAGACACTGCATATTGCTTGACTCTTGAACTGTGACAACAGCAATACATTGCGGGGGATGGGGGGGCTATATGTAATCGTTGAATTCTCTGGTCATTCTGAGCCTGTAGGCTTCTGGAAGTCACCATTTTGTCCCAAAAGTAGTTTTTGTTAATTACAACTGTGCAGTGGGAGTTCTGCTTCGGTTTTGGACAGGAGGCTGAGGTCCTAGTGGTTCAGCTTTGTGTGTAGACTATGGCCTAGTACAGGCTTCCCTGTCCAAAGTGGCCTGGCGTGTCGCCGAGGCAGTGCCGGCTTGGCCTGGATTTAAATGGAGAAGCTCAGTGGGGGCCTCTTGATCGGGGAAAGCACGGAACCCACAGCAGTTCACAGGCATTCGCCCCGCGTGGGCTTTCCCAAGTAGGTGGCGCTGGTGTCAGTTGTTGGTTTGAGGGGCTTTCTTTGCCTGTTTATGTAGTCATCCCCTATTAGGAGTTTTAAGGGACCTCCCAGGGGACTGAAAGAATGAGGAAGCGAGACCTGCAGACGGCCAAAGTTGCATTTAGAGAAGGTTCCCTTAGATATAAAGCCCAGGGGTGGGGAGATCTACCCACAGAGTTCAGCAGACGGCATTCTTGCTGCTTTCATTCTCTATATGTCATGCAGCGTTTTTAATTTGTTTTAGGCTACTTTAATAAACCCAGGCTACGTTTGGTCATGTACAACATGCACATCCAGGTGTGTGCCCTGTCGTACAGTTGGGGGTAGGCTTAGCATTCATTCCTTGTCTCTAAGAGTGGCATGATGTAGCCACAGTGGAGCCAGGTGAAAGTCTGATCTGACCGTACAGTGCTGATTGTATAGTGCTAAGCCCCTTTTCTGGTATATGGGTATGATCCTGATTGTTTTTGCGCTATATCTAAACCACCTCCAAGCAATACCTGGAAGATATTCCATAAGAGAAGCCATTCAGGCGGGGCAAGCACGATGAGGCGTATTGCTGATTTGTAAAGCTGATTTGTGGCTTCTATTCTGGAAAACATGTTTTAACACATTTACTGTAGTTTAGGTCTAAATATGGAGCTGTAACTTCAGCAAATGCGGCAAAAGAGGATTCTGCCTTCCTTAGCCATTATGCAAGTTGGATCGAACTACCCCGCCTATGGCAATATTAAATTCTCTTTGTGTATAGTGTCTCTAAATTAAAATAGTAATAATAACTAACAACAAAATGGTGTGTAAAATGAGTGGTGAAGCGTGGAAGTCAGCCGCGACTGCCCTGCTGTGTGCGGATCGCCTCTTCTGTCTCTTATCAGGGTTTATCGCCTGTTTATTAGTTTTCATGCTTGCTTAATGAAGTATCCAGGAGCTGTCTTGAAATTTAGTAATGCTGCCATAACTCGATAATTTGGCCATAGTGTATATAGTCGTATATAATTTTTGCAAGTCAAAGTTTAATAATTTAACTAGAAAGAGAAACCAGTCCTACGTCATGGCACTTTCACCAGTATCGTAAAGATAATCATGATATCCTTCTTCGTAAAATGACCTGAAAGACGACGTTACTCCATAGAAAACTACATAGTAATCCCTAGCTATATCGCGCTTGGACTTTTGCGGCTTCACTCTATGGCGGATTTTATATGCCAGCATATCTAAATGTATATCGCAGATTTTTCGCTGGTTTGCGGATTTCTGCGGACGATGGGTCTTTTTATTTCTGGTACATGCTTCCTCAGTTGGTTTGCCCTGTTTATTTCATACACGGGACGCTATTGGCGGATGGCTGAGAAGCTACCCAATCAGAGCATGCGGTTAAGTACCCTGGGTTGATATACGATAAGTATATTTGTGCGTAGTATATAAACAGTGTGTTTACATACATAATTTGAACTAATCTTACCTAATATCTAAGAGAATATAAAGAGTTTGTAAGGGCTTAAAATATACAAAATAACCATATAAACATGATTTTTACTTCGCGGATTTTCACCTTTCGCGGGGCGTTCTGGAACCCAACCCCCGCGATCAAGGAGGGATCACTGTACAGAGGACAACTTCGCTTCCTCGCCGTTTTGAGGCGCTAAGTGTAAGATAAGGAACTGCTCTAATTGAGCAGTTTTGCAATTATAACGTGTTTCCACAACTCATTGATCCTGCACTGGCGTACATGGCCACGTATTTGCAGCTTCAGCCTTGCAGTGTGTTTCTGCACTGGCTTATGAAAAGGAAGCATGCTGTTCCTTCGAATTTTTTTTTAGTAAAGAGTAATTTCCTATGTCGCCAAGTGCTTTTATTGAGACGTGTTATTAGGGAGTGGTGCTGCTTGTATCGCTATTCTTCACCGTCTGAGAGAACCGGGATCACATTGTTTCATTTGAAACACTTTATAGCTTTCTTCACGTTAGCTTTGCTGGTTTTCGATAACGTATTAATGGATGTCGCCAGTTAGAGGTCAGACTGGACCGCAACAACTGTAAGAAGTTTATCGCATATTTAAATGTGATTAATCTGCATGTCACGCCTGCAGCTCCATCTCCTTAACCGTTTAGACATTCGGCCACAAGGCGCAAACAAACTGACGGGCGTTTATTACGCCGCACGCCCCTCGGCTCGGTAGGACTCGGCGTCGCTCGGCTAGGCTCGGCCGCGCGCGGCGCCGCACGGCACAGTCACGTAGAGCACGCTGTTCTGCCTTCCACTGGAACAGGGGGTGGGTCCGCCGCCTTTGAATGGCAAACTCCTTGAATAGCGAAGGCTTAATTCTGTGTCCAGTCGCACGTTTTCATGCGAGTGTGCTTACAAAAACTTTGCAAGGGAGCGACCGCGGGACCTGCACAAGTTCTGGCAAGGTAGTCGGCCTCTCCCCTGGTCGGGACCGCTGCACTAGGACCGGCACCGCGTTTATAACCCTTATGTGAACACCGCTTTGTACATAAATATAGTACTGATTCGGTGTGATGCACGACTCCTGTATTTCGCGGAGTAAGTAGCATGTTCTTACTACACTGTTTGTGAAAAGTTTTTCTGTAGTTCTTTTCCAGAAATGGCATATATAAACGCGTGTCTTGCTGTCAAAGTAACTCCGACGTGAATCGCGGTAGGTTTGTTGGTACTCTATTTTTTTCCTAAATCAGGATTGCTTTGGTCTTTAAAAGATTGATCTTTGACTTTGGTCAACTGGATGGAGTGAGATTTTCAATTCGAGACAAGTCTGCACACTCATTCACGTGTATGTAACAATTTTATTACCTTGGAAACTACCCCACGTTTTGATGTAGCTAATTTTAGGTATATAATGTAAAAGTATAGATTTTCCGTAAGATTTCTTGCGTGAGCGTGAAAGTCCGAAAGCCTGAGTTTGGAACCCTTCTTAAATGCATCTTAAGATTACGTGACTATTTATGGTACTAGGGGCATTTTTGCGGTAGTATTTGCATTTCCATGGTACAGTAGCTGGTCGGTGCCTGCATCTGTTGTTTTTAACGCATTAGCGGGCAATGAAGGAGTGCATGCAGGTGCATTTATATTGATTAAGGTGTATCATCGTTCGTGCGGGTATTTATCGATGGGCTTCGGGATGGGGTTTGAGCCATTTCTGCGCTTATCCCAGCAGCCTGGCTGTACAGTATATTGCTGTTAATATACATTAAGCCTTCGTCATCCCATTAGGATGCCAGTTTCCCCACCTGCGGGCCGTGAAACGTGGGTTTCCTGCGCCGTAACTCCACTGTCAGTTTGGCGTTTGAGTGGTTTAATCCGTTAGTGAGCCCTATAAATACATATTACTGTAACGTTAACTAACACCTCCTCTTAGTGATTGGCGCTGAATGATTTGTCTGCTTGGTAATATTGCATTGGGGGTGGGTTGGAATTAATCTTTTTTTTTTAAACCCATAACTCAGTGTCACAAAATTCTTCTCATTTCAGCGTTAACCCCCACATACGCACAGACACACATCTGACCCTTGTACTCTGCCTTGAGTTTTTCAATCTCAGCAAATAACATTTTGTGAAACACACAGGTTTTCCTTGTTCTAGCAAAGCACCTTCTTCTTATGACAATGGTTGGTGGTTTGCCTGTCAAACAAATGATTATGGCCCATTTCACCATAATGCCAAACTCCCAGCCACTGTTGGCCAGGGCAGACTCAACTACTTCTTGACAGCTTTAGTACTTGATGTACTGTTTACCCATCAAAGTAATTTGCTTCATAAGTATTTTTAGGCAAAGAATAATTTCCATAATGTTAATGTTCCACTCATTTGTTCTGGAAGAATCTGCTGTAAAGTCCTTTTTGTAAATGAATCTGTAGAAATGTTCTGTTTGAAATAAAATTGTAAGTAACCAAGTGAACCTGTGCAATGGTAACATTTGGGGGGCTGGGAGGGGTCATCTAGTCTGTGGAGCTGGGGTGCCTTCAGCCAGCCCTTGATGGAGACTCTGTACTGATTTGAGCTGATAGTGCCGTTTTGGTACAATGGTATGGTACGGTATGGTATGGTACAATGTGCGGTCAGGCCAGCACATGAACCGTGCCCAGACAGCCTAGCCTGGTAAATATACTTAAACAATGGTTTTGTGAGCTTTCCAGAACATACAGATGCGGGAGAGTTGGGCTTCTGTCCCTTTTGGGGTTCTACAAAAGGCTGGCGTGCTGCCTCATGCATTATGGTACCCCCCGCCTCATGCCGTTGGTGTTGGAATACAGTAGTGCCGGAAATCTCGGTCTCCATCTCACCTTCAGCGTTGTTTCTCATCCTGGCATGTAAGGGTTTTTACCTGCAATATTCTGGTTTCCACTTGGCTGGTTTAGCAAGTGGCTTTTTTGGCATGGTGGAAACTAGTTATGGCTGGCTGGAGCCTAAGTTGGGCATGGTGGGCGGAGCCTCCACCTCTGAGGTGGCGTGATTTACAGGTGTTCCTTATTCCTTAGCAGTCTTCTGTCTCCTCCTTTCTTGACAGGAGGCTGCTGACAGTGGAGCAGGACGGAGAAGAAGAGCTCTGGCGCCGAGAGCACGCATTCCTAGCGCCGACTGGAACCATGGTGAGAGGGCTGTACCTCTGTGGGGGGTTCGGGGGTCTCATTGCTGCCACCAGGTGGGGATTGTGCTGTATGTCCACCCTGTCTGGTTCTGCAGCTTGCTGTTCTGCATGAGGCTTCACCAACCACAGTCGCTAAACTTTTAGCACTAAACTGAATTTTATATGCATACATTTATACATGCATATTTGCATTTGAACCTGTCTATACCTGGGTTTCAGTTTCTTAAATGTGTTTTAATACAAAAAATAGATTTTTTGTCTTATTGCGTCCAGTATGTCAACCACCCAATATTAATCATTTAAGAAGACCCCCCTACATAAGCCTGTCATAAGCATTTCTGCCGGGATGCCGCAAATGGTTGAAGCACGCAAACTTCACGCCTTTGGAAATGTCAGGAGGGGAAAGACATGGGTGTAAACAGCCTGAAAGAAGATGATTTTCTAAAAGGACCTGTGGTATGAAAGCCTGAGGTGGTGCGGTATGAAAGCCTGAGGTGGTGCCCCCTGGTGGCGAAAGTAATGTAAGGCACAAGGAATGTGCTGCTCTGCTGTATGGATGGGTGGCTTTTGCACACTGCTACATTTTGGCTAGAGTGGATCTCTGTTGTAAATTTGTATTGATTACACCATTCCAAAAAAAAATCTGCTTTTGTGGTTATAAATAAATGTGAAAGCTATAAATAAATTATAAAATGTCACGTTTTTAAAGTAAATGGGTGCAGCGACACTAATGCATATCCTCGCAGCTATTTTATGATGAGGGACCTAACGTGAAACCCATGGCGTTTTTATCTGCAGGTGAGCTGTGATTTTCAGTACGCCTTACTTTATTTGTTGGCTTTCCTGCAGGGAACCTGCGAAATAACAAACATAATGCTCCATTTGTGTTCTGACGCTAAAAGAAATGCTAAGTGGCTAACAGCCCAGTGACTAACCATTTCCCAGCCAGTAGAGACGGCGTGGATGCAGGTGATGTGTATCGGTAACCCCCCGTCCTGCCAGGTGTGAGCGCAGTTTCTCGTCCCCAGGCTGAGAAAGCAGATGTTTTTGCCGTCAGAGGTGGAGGTGTAGGCTTCCCGGCTGGGCTGGCGTTGGTCCAGGAGCTGGGGACATATCAGAAGTCCCCACTCTTGTGATGGTGTCCCTTTGCTCAGCGCCGTCTGGCTTCCTTTCCAGGGTGTCAGCTGGACAGAAATAGTAGCTGGGTAAATTATTCACATTCATTTGCTTTTTCCTTTTTTATCAGCAAAAAAAGCTGACAATGGTGATGTGTGAGGGAAAGGTGGATGACGTCTGGCTCCAGTGAGTCTTGTGCTCAGTGCTGTTGGGCTTTGATGGGCTCAGCTGGTACCAGGAGGGAGACGCACATATGTGAGCAGGGGTTTACGTTTTTATAAAGACTTCATGTACTTGTGGAAGATGTGGATAATTTATTTTTCTTCCTCTTCAGATGTTGTGGCACATCCTAGGGAGTCTGGACTAGAGTAAAGAGGACTCTGTTTTTCTGAGCGTCTGGGTGCCATGCATTGGCAGGCTATGATCTGTCTGGACCCCGCATTGCTCTGGGGTAGATGGTCTGGCAGGCATGTGGCAGAAGCACGTGGATGATTGATTTGAGCTATTTCTGGAGTTGCCCCTACCCCTAACGTGAGTCAGTTTGCAAATGGGCATAAACCCAGGCTCTCAGTTACAGGGAGACCTAGCGGGAGCTGGAGTTTAAGGTGAAGAGCATCAGGGATGACGTTTTGCATTTGGAGCAAGTGGGGGGGGGGGGTGATCTCCCAAAGCACTTGGGCATTCAGGTCCCTGTGCAGCACACTTTTCCAAATATAGAGGCACCAGGCTCTGTGCGTTTCGGCTGCTGGCCCCTGGGAGTAAAGTCAGCGGTCCATCTTCAGACCAGGCAGGGTAGTCTAGCTGCCATGGAGACGGGAAACCAGCTCGATCCGGTTTGGTAATTGTCTTGTTGACCTGTGCTGTTTGCAATATCAGTCGCAGAGCGGTAGTCATCGGGTGGACAGAGTACCCCTTGTACCCAGCAGTATGGGAGCGCGTCCGGTGTGCTGTCCCCCTTGAGCTTTCCAAGCCGTGATTCGCCAAGACTGATTCTGTTGGGACCCTTGACATCATCGTGTGAGGGTCTTGAAGATGGTCGGTCTCTGCAGGACATGTCTGAATATGGGCGATACACCTTCTGAAGAGTTGGGGCAGGGGGCGCAGATGTTGGTGGCAGCAAATGCAGGATTCGGCTCAATGTCAGGCTGCTTGGCCATCCCAACCCGGCCATCTGGAGGCGCCAGACCTCCGCAGCGTGGTGTGTCAGTGCAGTCTGCCCAGGCAGTGACTCATCGCAGTGAGGGAAAGAAAGAGCAAGAAGGAGAAAGAGACCCGGGCGGGGGATGCTGTATAATGCTGTGTCACCGTAGCTCTGTGCATCACTTTCCTGCCCCCCAATCCTCTGACAACGTGACCGCTTGTTGACATGAGCAGCTCCGCCCCTCCAGTGCAGCTGCGGACGGCCACAGGGCGCGAGAGGCAGCCGCAGCCTCCTCCCTCTGTTCGCATGCAGCGTTTGTGAATCCATGGGGCCCCCTCCCCCCGCCGAGCGCCTGCAGGGAACCCTTCGCCTTCCTGCCTGTGCCTTCCACACGGCAGCCTCGTTGCCGGGGATGCAGATTGGCTGGGGGGGGGGGGGTGGGGAGGGACTGGGCAAGAAAGAGAGGGAGCTTGCGAGATAAGGGGAGTGGACAGGGTGGGGCTTACCTCTGAGCATCCCGCCCCAAAGCTGTGCGTCCGTCTCCGGCTCTGTCCACGTCCTTCATTCGGTACACCGTGGCTGGCATACCTGCCTCTGTTCCGTCCTCCTTTGCGTGTAAACGGGGGGGGGGGTGTCCTGCCTTGTCGCATAGCGGCCCGAAACAGCCCTGCGCTCTTCCCGAGCTACGCAGACGACCTCCAGACGGATTCTTTTGTTTTGTTTTTTCTTTTTTTCCTCTTTTGCCTAGCAGGTGGATGGAGGATTTGAGGAATTAAGGGGTGGTGGTTTTGCAGCTGTGCCTGCCTGCCTGCCTGTCTGTGTGTGGGGTGGGGGTGGGGATGCTGCTGCACGGAATGATGCTCTGGCCGGTGCTGCGTGTCCCGGTTCTGCTGCTCCATTGGCTGCTGGTCTCTCTGGCGAAGCCCGTCTCCCCACCATGAGCCTGGCTGCCCGTGTCTCCTGCTCCATGCTGAACTGCTTCGTGAGTCTCTCTTGCGCTCTCTCTCTCTCTCTCTCTCTCTCTCCCTCCCTCCCTAGTGCTCTCTCTCTCTCTCTCTCTCTCTCTCTCTCTCTCTCTCTCTCTCTCTCTCTCTCTCTCTCTCTCGCTCTCTCTCTGTGTGTGTGTGTGTGTGTGTGTGTGTGTGTGTGTGTGTGTGTGTGTGTGTGTGTGTGT
>JAAGVU020000103.1:30338977-30371180 GCA_011763525.2 Mormyrus iriodes | reverse complement strand
GGTTCTCTGTGTTGTGTGTATGTCTCTCTCTCTCTCTCTCTCTCTCTCTCTCTCGCTCTCGCTCTCGCTCTCTCTCTGTTTCTGACTGTCTTGTTCTGTGGGCAGTGGGGGAGGTTGTAGTTCGAATATGTGAGTACCGCAGGCTTTTAATTAGTAAAGTAACAAGCAGTGCACCATTGAGGTGCAGGTAACTCTCCACTGCCCCCCTTGTTCGTGATCAAACTGATTATGGGGGTTGGGGCATAGATGTCATATCCTGAAATCATTTGGGTGGGTGGGTTTTTTTGTTCTGCCCTGGTAGCTGGAAAGGCACGTGAAGGTGTGGTGTAGTGTGACTTAAAGTGCTTAAAGGTAACGGTCCTTTTTTACGACGTTGCTAATTTTTAAAGGCAATGGTCCTTTTTTTAAAGGTGATGCTGATTTTTTTTTTTTTTTTTTTTTTTTTTTTCCCAAGTCAGTGGTCCTTTTATTGAAGGTGATGCTGATTTTAAAGGCTGTGGTCCTTATTTTAAAGGTGATGCTGATTTTTAAAGGTGATGTTGATTTTTAAAGGAGCTGGTCCTTTTTTTTCTTTTAAAGGTGATGCAAATTTTTTAAGGTAATATTCCTTCTTTTCTTTTCTTTTATCACAGCAGGATGCATCTTTATTCATTCTTTGCATTTAACGATGGAGCGAGATCCGTGAGGCTAGGTGGTATGTACAGAATGTAACCCACACTAAGGAGGACTCTGTGTCATCTCTACAGGTCTGCTACTGGCACAGTGTGTGCTCTCCTCTGACCCCCCCCCGAAAGGGCAGGGGCCTGATCGTTATGGACCTGGGAAGTTTTTGGCCTTCTGAAGCAAGCAGTAATAACAGCTTTCAGGTCACAAATCCTCAAAAACAGTCGGGCGACTGGGGCTGCTTTTGTTCAGCAGATATCTGTTGCCTCCTATGGGCACCTCCTTACAGTCACAATTCTGCAAGGTGGAAGGTACTAGAAATGTTCAGTTGCTGCCCAAATGCTCTTCTGGGATCTGTGCTCTGTAGTATTAAAATTCTGCTGCTGGTGCTGTCAGTTTCACATTGTTGTTAGGAAGAGTGTGAATTGGGGGGGGGGGTGAGGGGAAAGGTTAGGTTTAGGTGTGGCTGTCGCACAGGACCTTGTATTGGGTGGTCCTTAAGCAGGCTCCCCCACAGATTGTTTTACGGGGACCTGCTCCTGGCTGCTCATACTGTGACAGTAATTTATCATCAAGCTTGCTAATGGATGCCATCTTTGCATGACCGCTGTTCACATTCTGCTGTGCCCAGGAGGCTGGCTGGGAGACTGCTGCACCCTTTACTGCTAACCCAGACACCAAGACCCGCTGCCCGCTGGGGTGCTGGGTGCACTCAGCACAGAGACGGATGGCCCATCGTTATCTGCTGGTTTCTTGTTAAGTATGTGGCTGCCGCCTTCCTGTTGCCCCAGTTTGGGGTTCAGGGGTGACCTCTGAAAGCTGGCACAGAACTGCCAGTAAGGAGCTTCACTCCATTTTGAATATTTTCACTTTCTTCTCCCTGAACGGAAGCCATATTGCATGTTGATTTAGTTGCCCCCCGCAGTAGGGGCGTTGAGACTGTCCCTTGATGAGAGACTTCAGGCAGTCCAAACCCCACCTGTTCTGTTTGGTAGTGGTGTCCCTAACACTGCCGTCTGCGGGCTCCGCACAAAGGCCAATCATATCTCCCCCCTCCGACCCCATGGGGTTGAGCCTTTTGCAGTGGTAGTTCTGCATCTGTAAATAATGGCCTGCTTCTCTGGGCGGTCTCTCCCCTGGCCTTGAGATGTAGGTCTTTCATTCAACACTGTTGCCTTGACTCCATGCGACTTGATTTATTAGTGACGCTTCCCAATTCTCCTTTTGTGAAGCTGTATCTTCTTCAGCTGCTTTGGGTTAAAACAGTGACCATCCGAATAAACCTTGGAGTCAAAATCTGCACCAAACATGTTAAATTATAGCAGGAAAAGCACTGCTTTAAGTTTCACGGCCAGATTGATTCTGGAGGAATTGGTCTATGCTGCGGCCGGCCGGGTATCCAGCTGCGTTGCTAATGTGTATTATGCCGGCCCTGTGGCAGGTCAGGCCGCTGCTTCTTCCTGGGACCGTAGTGTGTTAAGCGGCCCGGCTGGCATCAGGCCTTGACTGTGCAAGCCAAACCTGCTCTGGCCCTTTAAATATATGGGTCCTGGGAAAACTGACACTCTGCAAAGAATAATGGAGAAGTTAAACCTGCTCATGGACCAGGATGGCCGTGCTCCCTCCCTGCCCCAATGCCCCCGGTCCCCTGCTTCTGGCTGGTGACTACACAGGCCTGGCTTTTGTGGGTCCTTTTACTCAAAACGCAGGGGAGTAAGTCATCTCAAAGAAGCTCCTGGTAGTGTTAGTGCTGTCAGATGCTGGTATCGCAGATACTTTTTGTTTACCCAAAGCCATTCAGTGAGGGACTGAGAGGCCATCGCTTTCTGAGTGCACTTTCCCGTTTATTTTAATGTGTGCAGGAGTTGAACAGGAGCACCTTCTTTGTGCGTCTGTTTTTCCTGCAATTCATATGTATATTCAAAATCTCCTTTGTGTTCAGCTGTAAACAAAGTCTTAAGCAAGTGGATTTATCCATGACACTTTTTAATTAGAAACTGAAAAATGCAGCAAGGCAAAATGGAATGAAGAATTTTTTTTTTCTTTTTTTCTTTTAACTACTTCATTTACCCATTCTGCAGGTTTTGAACTGGGCTGGGAACTGTCCGGCTCCCAAAGACATGTGACCTTTTAGACGATCTCTAAATGAACCAGTAACTCCAGTTTATTACACTCCAGGGTTTTCATTTGTCTGCCTGTCCTGTCTGTTAAAGCTTGGATACCTCCACCCTCCCATGTCTTGATTATTTATCCTGATCTCTCAATCTGCAGGGAGACTCTGATTTGTTAATCCGGAACATTTTAATCCACATCAAAAAACTAGTCAGATTAATCGGATGCAGCCGGGGAACAACGGGCAACAGTTGCCAACAAACAGCGTCGTCTTTGAGGAGGTCTCCATGACAACCGGCGCAAGGCTGTGCTAGTGTGATGTCGTCTAGCCGTCCATCTCCCACCCGGCTGAGTGTCGCCCTGATCCTGTTTTAATGCTGTGTGGATGGCCGTTGTGTGCACGCTATAAAAAGGATTACTTTCTGTTTTAGTAAATTAGAAATGTTTATTAATGTCTGAGAGAATGTGTGTGAGTGTGATGGGGGGAGGGTGGAGTCGATGAGATTTTTATACAAACGCTCTGCAGTGGGCGGGGGGCAGTCTGCTCTTTTCTCTTTAGAGATTTTCATTAAAAAGCAGGGGCTCTTCAGATGATTGAGGTAGTTTTGATTTTGCTGGGGGGAGGAGCATGACGAAGCAGAAAGCAACGGGAACCGGTCATCCTGTCTCTGCTTCTGTTCCAGAGCGACCTCTGCTGGGCCCCTCCTTTGGCCATTTATTAAGCAATCTCTGCATCTTGGAAGGCTGGCCCTAAGGCCCCAGCATGACGCTGACATCGCCGCATGTTTGTGGACTTTTTTTTTTTTTTTTATTAAAGAGATGCTTTGTAACAAACAGAATGTGCAGTTTAACTTGTTGTCCAAGTGGAGGCCAGCAGCTCAAGACTCCAGTGGAAGGAGCTGCAGTCACTTTTAACCCCCTTGATGAGAGAGAACCCATTCACATTATTTGTGGGTTTTACCGCAGCCTTTCAGTATCCTAAAAAGATAAAGCAGGTGATGCATTTTCTGCTTTTTCACTACATCACATGCATATCAGCAGGTAACACTGAGGTTAAGAATCTGGTGGTTATAACCAGAAATTTGCATGTTAGTGCCCTGAACCTGAAAACACAGTAAACGTCGTGCCGTAAAAATTAGACCCAGAATTTTAGCTTATGTTTAGTGAATGTATGTGAGAGAATAGCTGAACATTTAATCGTGCTGGGGGAGGGGGTGGTCGCATTTGAGCATGGTGCCTCTTGCGGCCACCCAGTAGATACAGGACAGGTGAGGGACGGGGGCCCTGTCAGAGGTGAGGCGTTGGCAGGTGTCAGCTGGACAGGCGGCAGATCTGTTACCCCAGTTCCCATCGAGAGGTTAAATTAAGTCCAGCATCCTGGTGACGGTGTTGATGTCGCACTCTGGGCAGGATGCAAGATGGCGTTCCTTAACTTGTGGGTCTGTTTATTATTGTTATTGCTGTTATTGTTAATAAATGATGATGATGATTACTGAGCCACAGCTGTTTGTGCGATGAGCCTCAAACCGGATTTCACTTTTTCATTTATTATTCATTTTCTTATGAATTTTTCTAGCCACACTGCCTCCAGCAGCGGTTAGCCTCTCTCTGTAGACTTCCCCGCCTCCCCAAGACGTACCGGAGAGTCTGTTTATGCTGTGAGTCCTCTCAGTGAAGTGTGACGCAGGTGCTCATAGAGGTGATCAAATGGTTCAATTATTAGAATAATTTTTAGAATCTGCATATCTTTCAGGGTTGGGTGGTCACTCCATGGGGGACCACTCCTTTGGCTGTGCAGTTATGGCAGCTGAGTTTTAATTTATTTCTGTGTACTTACCTCTTTGGTGTAAAGAGAACCTTGGTTATTTATGTCAGTTGATAGTTAAACCCTTTAGGGCATGAAACACATGCAGCTAACTCATTCTGTAGTTTGCTTGTGGTCGTCGTTCTGATCTGTTTTAAAGTCTGTTCCCCTCTGCACATCTTCATTCCCGACGGCATCCTGCATTCCTGCGATAACAAATTGTGCAACTCCATCCTGTTTGTCTACCTTTGCTCCCTTAAAGCTACAGTGCCTGCTCTCTGCTCCCCTGTCTTGTACACACAGGTTCATATGTTGGACTTTTGGGTAATGATGTCGCTGCGAAGGCCTTAAAATGTCACCTGAAAATGATCCATGTTTTGAACGTCTGGGTGCTTGGAAATTTCCTGTCTGTTTCATGCACTTTTATGAGGAGCATTTGTGACCAAGTAGTTGGTCAAAAGTTAGTGGTCTTTGTCACATCTTTCATTTGCATTGAAAGATAATAGGAGACGTAGATCTTGACAGGCTTCCCCCTCCAATCTGCGGTGATCTGTGCTGAAACCTTTTCTGAATTGGCCACAGCAGCAGGACAACCCTGAGCCAGACCGTTGTAGCATGTGGGGTTGTGTGTCAGAATGTCAGCATGGATGCCGGCTCATGGCTTCTGCGTCAGTGAGTGGCCCGATCATACCCAGCTGCCTTTGCTGACCCTCCCAGCCTAGGACCAGAGTCACCATGAAACTACCTACCTTTAATTTCCTTGGGGCAGGATCTCTGTGTTGGGCTGAGGTGAGGGGTTGTGGTTCGTGTTGGTGCTCAGAGGTAGGGTTGTCTCCTTTAGTGGGGGGTGGGGTAGTGGGGTCTGCTTTCTTTACCCTGTTGAACTTCAGGCAACATGTGTGAATGGCTTGCCTCCTTGAAAGGACTGCTGATTCTCCCTCAGCGATCGCTAAGTGATGTTAAGCTAAAGTGCATGTTGGCTGACTGTTTATGTGCTCCAGAAATGATCCCCCTGTGCACACCCTCGAGGAAGAAACCCTCTTTCACAAAGAATCCCTAAAGCTCAGACAGCATCACTCGACCTTATCCCACAACGGTAATGTCAAGCTCAATCTGTTGCTGCTATATGGCCAAATTAGGCAGGATGAGCAGTCACAACCGTGTAAATGTCTCTTCTTTATTTCTCTCCCCTCGATCGACGACAGCACGCTCTCTTTCGAAACAAAACCCTTCGGTGGTCTGTGAACAGCTTGCAAGAGATGAGTTTGTGCAAGTCTATGTACAAGGTCACTTCCCTATTACCCTCAAGGTACAACCATCTGGAGAATTCTCACTTTCAGTTTGACCCCAGTTACCTGTTGTATCCACAAGTTGCAGTAGTGCTCATTTTTACATTACATATATTTATTTAGCAGATGCTTTTGTCCAAAGCAACATACAAACAAGGCAGATAACACATGACAAGCATACAGCTTGCCAGCTAGTGTAGAGTGTAGCTTGGCTGAATGTCCAGACCAGTAACAAGTGTGAGCATTGTGTGCAAAGATAGTTTTGGAGATAGAGCTGCGATATGTACATACATGGCAAAAATCTAATAAGAGTGCTGTTCTGTTCAAAGACAAGTCGGTGCTTGACTGATCTGGTTGAGGTGAGCTTGCTCATGTAGCCAGACTTCTTGGGTCCTCGCTACTTTTCACGCCCGTTCATTTTCAAACATCAGGCAAAATGGTGGGGGTGGTACACCTGCCGACCGCATTGCTCACCCATGGTGCAGCGACTGGCCGTCTCGCCACGCCGCATCGTGTCGTGACTGCGCCACTGCCCATGTCCACGGCGACTGTTTGTTAGATGACTGTTTAGCAGGTGTCTGTCTGGGTCCCCTCCCAGCTCTGTAAAACAGGCTCAAGCTAGATGGCAGTTATTTCCCATCTCGAGCCTCCCAGACACCCCAGATGTGAAGAACGGCTCGTTAGACACTAGGCTGTGTCCCAGGGGCCTCCTAGAGTTTATTTTTCTTCTCAGTTTTATCCATGGCGATGTTCACCTCATGGCTTTGAAGAAAAACGTGTATTAAAATGCAGGTTGTTGGAACAGACATCATAGTTCAGAATCTACAGAATATAAGGTTACAGTTGTGACCCACGCTGAATAGCCGGCTTGCTATGTGAGATGCAGGGACAGCAGATTTTAAAAGTTCTCTGTTCCTTGCTGGGTGTGGGGAGGGGGGATAAGAGCTGGGCTCTGAGGGCCCTCGTTCTTTTCCTCAGGTCTTGGCACCTAAGCCCTGCCAGAGAAGTCAGGAGAGAACATACCCCTGTGTGCCTCTGACCTTTGGTCTTTCAGGGTGGTTGGGGGTGGGGGGTATCTATTTCACTGCACCTGCTCATTATTTAAAGCCCCCCCATGCCAAGGTATGTTGCATCCCTCCTAAGGATAGGTTGGGTCGAGAGGCATCGTGGCAGTGCTGGGTCTCCACAGGGTTCTACGTGCCAGGTCACTGCCCCCCTGCTATCCCCCCCTAAACCACAACAATATTAACCCTGTGCCAGGTATCTGCTCTCCTTAAGTTATGTCTTCATTGCAGTGATTGGTTAACAGTAATTCCTGGACTAACCCCAACTGTCCTCCAATAGTTCATTAGTGCCTAACTACAGGATGTTTGATCATATAGATAGTAGCTGATTTCTTACTCAGCTGGCTCTATAATCCTCAGTCTCTATCACTGACTCTTTCCTTCAGTATTTCGTTTTGCCCCCGGGTTCTTCCTACTCTTGTAGTTACGTGACATTCGAAGAGTCGCTTGCCGCCCTCTTCCAAGAAAAAGGCCACTGAGAACGTGCTACGGGTCGCGGTGCCGATCCTCGCTGTTCCGAGATAACGTCCTTCACCTCGGTGGATGTGGTCCATGCGTTGCACAACATGGGGTCAATGTTTAATCATCTATTCTGTGATGGGTCTCGTTCCTCTGTGACGGTGGATTCCCTGGTGGACGGTGGAACCTGCTGGTCACATGCAGCAGCTCTTTTTCTGGGGCTTGTGGTTTTTTCAAAGTAATCCAGTAAAGAAAATTCTGCAACATATGAACTGAGTCATAGTAATTTGGCACTGTGTTCAGGTTGTGTGTGCCTGTTTGACTGTGTGCCTTTCTGACAGGGTGAGGACGGACCACCCAGCCTGGAGTACATTCAGGCAAAGGACCTGTTCCCCCAGAAGGAGCTGGTGAAGGAAGATGAAAGTCTACAGGTAGGTCCCCACTCAGCTCTTTCCTCTGACCTACAGCCCTCTCTCCGTGATGGTAGCTTCTCCACTAGGGGGGCGTGGGCAGGTTCCTGCAGTTTTATGGGTTCATTGCTCCCTTTGGTGTCTCCTGTCTGCATGGCGAAGCCAGTCCTCGTGTTCCATGTTCCGATGATGACGTTTTCTTCATGACGCACGAGTGGTGCAGTTTTCTGAACGTTTGCTGGTGTCCTAGTCTGCCCCCAAATAATGCCTGCAGGATGTGGTTAGAGGGAGTTTCTCCATAGCATGGACTGACCTTGGGCTCGTGGATTATTCCAGAAAAGGTTAACAGTGATTTAGAGAGTGTGACATCAGAGGGCAATTGAGTTTTGGGCTTAGCAAATCTTTTGGAAAGCCTGAAGCATTCTAAGGTAGTGTCCGGGGGGGTGGGGGGGGTGTTTTGTCTGTGTTCTGTTTACACTTTCTATAAGGCTTCCAAAAGTTCCCAACCTTCAGCTCGTAGGGATACTCCACTGACCTTCCCAAAGTAGCCGTCTGATTCGATTGGCCCCACGCTAGGATATTCAACAGGCACCCAATTGCCCCTGCACTAGGATGCAGGGTCTCAGTTACTTGTGTAGTCCTTGTGCTGAAGGAGAACTCTTTCACTTGCTTTCATGGTGGAGGTAGCTACACAGTCGCCCCCTCTGCTGACCGGGCTGATGTACCGCCTACCCTCCACTAAAGCATCCAGACTGCGTAATGCTCAGCCGCCAGCCTACAGCCCAATAGGCCCGATGGTTCGATGAGGTCATGGCCTGTCCCAGAAGGAGAGGCCCCACGGGCATTTGGCGAAAGCAATTTAGAGCCTTCCCTTTTAATATCGCTGCACCTGAGCTTTCACGGCTCACACATTTTTACAGGTCAAGTGCTGCCGTCTCCAACCCCCCCAACAAAGAAACACCAAGCATTTCCGACATTACAAATGTATATTAAACAAATATATATGGGAAAATAAATATATATACACGCACGCGTGCACTCACACACTCACTGTCCAGTTTATTAGGAACACTTCGCTAGTACCAGATTGGACCCCCTTTGCCTTCAGAACTGCCTTAATTCTTCATGATATAAATTCAATGAGGTCTTTGAAACATCCCTCAGAGACTTTGGTCCATGTTGACATGATAGCATCATGCAGTCGCTACAGAATTGTCGGCTGCACGTTCATGATGCGAGTGTCCTGTTCAACCACATCCCATAGGTGGATGGAGATCTGGTGACAGTGAACTTACTGTCATGTTCAAGAAGTGAAATCCAAAGATGGTATGAGCTTTGTGCCATAGCACGTTATCCTGCTGGAAGTAGCCATTAGAAGCTGGGTAGACTCTGGTCATACAGGGATGGGCATGGTGAGCAATAACTCAGGTAGGCTGTGGCATTTAAGTGATGCTCAGTTGGTACTAAGGGGCTCAGTCTGTGCCAAGAAAATGTCCCCGCACCATTAAAGTACCCACACTAGCTTGAATTGTTGACACAAAGTAAGAGAGATCCATGGTTGTTTACTCCAAATTCTGACCATCTGAATGCCACGGCAGAATATTGCAGGCTACATTTTCCAATCTTCCATTGTCCAGTTTTGGTGAGCCTATTCCCACTGTACCCTCAGTTTCCTGTTCTTAGCTGACCTGAGTGGCACCCGGTGTGATCTTCTGCTGCTGTGGTCCATCTGCTTCCAGGTTCAACATGTTGTGCATTCAGAGATGCCCTTCCACATACCTTGGTTGTAACCAGTGGATATCTGAGTTACTGTTGCCTTTCTGTCAGCTTGAACCAGTCTGGTCATTCTCCTCTGACCTCCGCCATCAGCAAGGCATTTTCGCCCAGAGAACCACAGCTCACTGGATGTTCTTTTTTTTTTTTTTTTTTGGGGTCCATTCTCTGTAAACCCTAGAAATGGTTATGTGTGAAAATCCCAGTAGATCAGCAGTTTCCGAATTACTCATACCAGCCCATCTGGCACCAACAACCATGCCATATTCAAAGTCACTTGAATCACCTTTCTTCCCCGTTCTGGTGTTTTATCTGAATATTAACTGAAGCTCCTGACCTGTATCTGCATGCTTTTATATATGCAGACATGTGATTGGCTGATTAGATATTTGCTTCAATGTGCAGCTGAACCTTTTAAGTGCACCTAATAAAGTGGCCTGTATGTGTATACACACATACACATATATGCACACAGGGTTTTATTATACCTAAAACCAGATGGCTGCTAGTCATCTATTAGTTCATACCTTTTAGGGAGTTTCTGCAGCCTTTTTATTTAGTGACTGTCAGCCTCAGGACTCTGAGTTTACTGTGTAAAGAGCCCTGTTTGAATGCTCATTCGCTTTGATATTTCGGGTCATAGGTTTCACTCCAGGAATCTTCCTGCCGGGTGGGGAGTTTCCCGACGCATAACGCCGGCCTTATGCTTTCATCTTCAGCTGAGCAGAGACGGACCCCAGTGGGTCACCACAAGCTACGGGTCCCTTCAAAGAGCCAGAGTACATGGCTGCTGTTTACCGACACGTAACGTGCGTCTGAGTAAAACATAATATTCACAAGGTCATCATGTGGTTACTGTCATGAGTGGCTTAATTACCCCTCATCATTGTTTTGGTATGTTTTATTGTATGATGAGCTTTTTCTAATCTGATGGGGACACTCCCAGCCGGCATCGGGGAGGCTGCTTTCTGAGCCTGCCGGTGTTGGGTGGTTTTGTAAACCTGCACTGGTATGAAATGGAGCTTCTATCTCTCACCTGGGTTGAGGAATCAGCTGCTGGCTAATTCCAGTTTGGTGATTTGAATGAGCTTTTAAATCTCATTCCTCCCTCTCTCGCTCATTCCGTCTCTCACTCACTTTATCTCTGTCTTGCTCACTCTCTCTCTCTCTTTGTTCCCCCCCCTGCCCATCTTTCTCTCTCTCTCTGTAGCTGTGCAGTTTTTGTGGTTGCACCACTGACTTTCCAGGCAGTTCTCTTTCTGCAAGCTCAGGATATCATGCAATTAGATGGACATTGATATCGACACTTTTCCAAATATATTTTGTGGTGCAAATTATTCTAGTTGTAAGTTGTTGTTGTGTTTTGGGTTTTCTTCTTTTCTTCTGCTAATTGAAATGGCTGCATTTTAATGCTAGTTGCCCTGTTTGATACCTATAGTGGTTTCAGCCTTGGCTCTGGACATTATGTCCCGAGGGGCAGCCCCCTCTTCCCCAAAAAAAATAATATTCGTGATGATTCAGACAGCGCCTCCTCCCAGCTTGACTGCCCCCTTTTTTAAGAGCCGTCTGGAAACCATTGGCATTTTTATTCTTTTCTGGAATGTTCTGGAAATGCCTGGCATGGTGGTGTCATTTCAGTGTGGTGTGAGGTCCAGGCCGGTGTGTCTGTCTGTCACGCATCCTCGGTGTGCATGCTGCCTCGGCCCCACCGACTGCCGCAGCCCTCAGTCACGATGCTCGATAGAAATCATTAGTCATCCCTTTGATCTGTCTGCCTGCCTGCCACTGCCGGGCGCAGTCGTGACGCAGCGCCCTGTGGGTCGCTGGCTGGGCTCGGAGCGCCCTCTAAGGGAGGTGAGCTTGTCCTCGGTTCTGCTGATACCGCCTCAGCGTGTATGCTGTGGCCACTAGATCTGTAGGGGGTGGCTCACGCCTGGCAAAGACCTCTGGCCCCTTCCTTGATCTGCATCCATGCCAGTGCCTCCCCCGCACCCCTGTCTTCCAGGTGGAAAGGAGCAGAGTGCTGAGATGCTATAATCTCTGCAATAAAGGCAAGATGCTCCAAGCCAGTGATTTTTCCCTGCAGTGATGCCTCATCGCGGCCTTGCAACTTTATCGATTCAAGCAGTTCGCTTTCAGAATTAATGAGGCTGCAATTAATGCAGCGCTGCCCCAATGGGAGGAGGCCTGAGGGTCGCCATATAATGGGTCACCATTATACTGAACGATCTGTGTACACTAATGAGGGTCACAATCGATCACGTGATGCCCTGAGGTTTAGTGGTACTTTGTGTCATCGTGGAGTTCCCTGTCATGCTTTCGGGTTTTTTTTTTTTTGGTTTTTTTTTTTTTTAATAAATCCTTATTGCTTGCTCGCCTCCAGTGGAGAAGACCCCTTCCTACAGTTGGGCTCTCTGTATATCTCAAGCTAACAGGGAGATATGAACAATTAGCTGTCGCTCTTTGTAATATATTGTTAGCTTATTACATCTACCCTGCTGTCACGGGCCACGCAGAAACAGTCGGTAATGGTGATGGTAGTGAGACCCCTTAATGCAGCAGGGTTCCAAATGAGGAATTATCTGATCTCCTTGAACCCTTATACCCGTTTAGAGAAGCTGCTTTTCGGTGCATTTTACCTGTGAGCACCTGAAGGTGTGTCTGCCCCACTGAGGGACAGGCACTGCTCCTGCTGCCTCTCCCTAAACGCCCTATGCGTACAGTTGTACGTGTGGCCTGCTGCTGAGAGCTGATGGTGGTGGCACAAACTCCCTTCTGAAGGAACAGGCTGTTAATATTCCCCAATGCTAAACACAAATGAGACAGTCGCTTAGGTTTACTTAGTTGCAGTGATGTCACCACAGCAACCACCACTCTGACAAACCAAGGAGCCTGTGATGTTACCCCCAAGCTTTAATCTCACCTATATATGCCTGTCTGTCTGTCTTGGAGAGCAGGATTGGTCAGGAAAAAATACGATTTCCCCATGGGGATGAATAAAGTTAATCTATTCTGTACGGTCTATGTTTGGGTTCGGTCCACTTGTATAAGTGACCTTGGGTTTGTTAAAGGTGCTATATAAATGTAACATTATTATTATTATTATTATTATTATTATTATTATTATTATTATCATCACTATCCCGAGTTCCTGAGAGTCATAATCTCCCTCCCTGTCTCTCCCCAAGGTGCCATTCCCAGTTCTCCAGGGGGAAGGGGTGGAGTATCTAGGGCGAGCCGTGGATGCGATCATCGCCATGTCCAATTACAGACTTCATATCAAGTTCAAGGATTCAATCATCAACGTGAGTATTCCCCCGTTCTGAGGCAGTGCCTTGCTCGTCTGAAGCTCGGAGCTGTCTGGGTCCCCCACTGTATGACCTGGCACTCTTTAGTGTTCCCTGTGTCATGATGAGCATCTCTGTCCGCTCTGAGCTTCAGATCCCTCTTTCAGTTATTGGCTTCAGTGTAGGGGCAGCAGGCTGTTGGTGCCAGTTATCAAGCCCATCACAGACAAATGAGCTCTTTGTCTTCTATCCCAGCCCCAGATTCCACCTTCTCCTAAGACTTTCATTTAAAATAACATGAATGCTATGTGACACGTGTTTAAAAGCAGTGCTGGCCATTCTAACTACTTTCCCGGTAACTGTCCATACTCAGCTCGAAAGTTAAGATTGAGTCATGTGACACGTCTTTACAAACAGTGTTAACGCTAGTCTGTTTAACTGCTCTCCTGGTAGGTATCTGAGCTCGGGCTGAGATGTTTAGTGATGTGACTTTACAAACGGTATTAGTGCTAACCTGTCTAACTACTCTCCCGGTAACTGTCCAGCCTTGGCTCAGATATTAAAAGTAGTATGTCATTAATCTGTAGCATTGAGCGCAGTTGTTCCAGTTATGTGCCACAGCTCCTACCATAAAGGGGCATACGTAATTCCTGTAGTCTGTTGGCTTCTAGAAAGATCCTTGACTCCCCTCCCTGCATGCTCTGGAGGTTTTCCAGCGCTTTGGTCTCTCAGACAGGCATAGCGTAGGCGTGTAGGCATGTTGTTGCAAGTCCAGACTGTGAAGTTTGGAATTTTTATGGCGTCAGAGAGCTTTTGAGTGTTAAAATTTCCTTTATCTTTCACCTTCTCCCTTTTTCTTTGCTTATCTACTTGTTAAGTCTGACACAACGCATGACGTAAAAACAGTTTCCGGGGCCTAACGGTCTAAACAAACCACAATGGCGTAACCAGTAACTGCAACTTCTTTCTGGAAGGCATCGTTAAGGGTGAGAAGGGAGCTAAATTCCTTCAAAATACTTCAGATAGTGGTGAGTGTAGCTGTTCTCCCAGAAGGAGTCATCAGTACACTTTCGGCACATCATTTTTGGTTCAGTACGAACAGTGAAAGGAATAAACGCGTTTCCTGACAGGCAGAAGCTAAACTCACAGGTTAATGATATGCTAATTGTGGCTGAGAGTTTGTTACAGTCAGTCATAATCAGCAGTTTCGGAACATTTTGGTTTCCCAATAAATGACCGCAACACTGGACAGAGAGGAGTTCATAAAACCAAAATGGTCCATCAGCTCTGTTATACCAAACTGATATGTTGCTGAAATTGTACCAAATCATGAGTTTTGTGTACAATTACACCCATTATACTGTATATGAAAGACATTGTGAAAATGGCAGTTTAGTTTAGACAGCCACTCCCTCTTCTTTTTCTTGTTGATTGGAAAGTGGTAGAAGGAGAAATCTTTTAGGTTTTTTTTTGTTTAAGATTTATTAAAACACCCGAGGCTTGTACACGGGTTGGCCCCAGAAACAGCTTTCTCACATGATTCAAGCATCACAATTTATCAAGGGGGTAGTGAAACGAAACAAAGCAGCAAATACCAACCACAAATATAAATGCATGGTAAAAGCACTGCTTCAGCAGGAACAAGTAGTCCTTTTCAAACTGAAAGCTGCTTGCACTATTCTACATGGAGTCATCAAAGTGTCACCAGAAGCTGTAACATAGCGTTACACCGTGCTCTGGAAAAAGTCTCTCTCATCAGTCATCTTTCTGACTCGCCGGCAGCAGTGTCAGCTCCCTGTTCCTTTACACCCTACACTCTTCTCTCATTTTTTTTTTAAAATCACGGCTGCTTCAGCCATCTTTTTGTTAGCACTCCATTGTGCTGTAGACTGTGTTGCCGAATCGTTATACTCTGTTTAACTTAGTTTCATCTTTTCTCCCTCATTACTCTTCGTTTGGTCTTTTTTTCCACATAACCTTATTTTGTTACCCTTTTTTTCCATCCCCTCTCCCGTGTCTCCTGTCTCCCATGCACCCCTGTGTCATTGTGTCGTAGACCACGCCAGGTGTGGACGATGAAATTTCAGTGAGTACTCTGCACCCCCTCCTGCTTTGTCTGGTCTCACAGCTTTTACCCGTCACTAAGAGCCCCTCCCACGTTTCCACCAGTCTTCGGGATACGGTATTGTCACTAAGCCTCAGAAGTCTCAGTGTAACATCGCTTAGTGTGTGCAACATTTTTTCTACAGCAGATCTTGAATTTAAATATTTAACTGAGCCTCAGCCCTTCGCTATGATTTCCCTGCTAACTCCGTGCTCCCGAAACCGGCACCCTGAGCAACTGGCCAGCTTTTGGGTTACCATGATGGTGTCTGTACTCTCCAGTAGCCATGTCTGATGTGCAGGGAACACACTCCTGGTCACGTTTCTTTACGGCCTGTACCTTCTGTCAGTATGCTCCTAATATTTATGAGAGTCCTTTATCAAAAGCCCCCTTATTAGTCTTTATTTTAGTAATATTTATCACACTATACTAAACATTTTCCATTGGCCCAACCCGTCAGTTGTCACTTATCCTGGTGAGCTGATGCTTAGAAAGTGGTGCTGAAAAGAATCGATTTTGACGGTTTTCAACATGTGTACCATTTTCTGAAATATAAGTAACGTTAATGCCATTACTTGATTGAAATAAGAGTAGGCTACATAGCTTTACATTACTGCCATTACTGCGCAACACAAACACACCAACAAAAGCCAGAATATCGTAGCGCAAAAGTACATCTATAGAGTTTTCCATCTCATTGTGTTCCCCAAAGTTGGTCTATATTTGTAGCTTGCTGAAATAGTCATGTCAATGTCAAAAATCTCACACACACACACACACACACACACACACACACACACACACACACACACACACGTATGTATATATAAATACATAAATACCGATACATAATATGTTAGTGTAAATGCATTAATATTAAGTCTTGGCTAAGGTACACCATGCATCTTTGCCTCATTCACATGTTAGCTGTCTTTGTGACTGTGAAATCTTGTGTTTCTTTCAATAACCTTTTACCAGCTAGAACTTTTTCATTGCCATTAATTTTGCATTTTTAGTAATGGGTCAAACCTAGTGCTCCCAGTGCGTACAGTATTAACTTTGTACATATTTATGTGCATGGTTTAGATGGTTTTTATATTATATGAAAAGGTCTAGATAGGAAATAAAGCAAATTGATATACAAAGTGTACTGTACAGTAGTTTTAGAAATTGGTAATTAATAGACTTTATATGTTAGTTCAGGCTAGCTTATATGTTATGGGTTCAGGTTAGGGGTCCTCATGACATTTGCTAATTTTCACTTTTGCAGGGATCTTCCACCCCTAATCCTTGTGAATGTTGATTTGTGGTCAAGGAATTGGTATACCCCTTCACAATGTGAGATGGTCTTGCCTGATGGCTGAACTCACTTTCTGAATACTGTAGTTCATCATTGGAAAGGTTAGATGAAGCAGGCTTCACTTGGTGGGGTTAAAAACGTGTGCTATTCTATAATTATCCAATGAAATAATAAATAGAAGGTGATGCGAAATACATTGAAGTCTCTGAGTTTAATGAGGCAGAAAATGTTTTGCTTCACTGAAGTTCCTTTTATCAATCTAAGAGTGGTGCTGTTTTGCACAATACTTTCAGACATTTTTTGAACACCTGAACTTTTTTGTGATTATACACTGTCATTAAAATGATTATGAATGTTTCATTTTTTTTCCTTTCTTTTGGTGAAACACTGCTTCACCTGTTGTCTTAAGAGCTGCCACTGGTACATAGATGTGTCGATTTGAAACCATGCTCTCAGTTTTATTATGGGAAAGCTCCAATTTGGATGCTGGGACATTTCTTTTAACGGTGCAACGCGGCTGTGTACCACATTAACACGGCAGCTCCTGCATGAGCACAGGTTTGATTACCTTTTTAATTGGGCTGTTCTGTGTGGCATCTCGAGCATGCGCCGCTCGCAGGCCCCAATCGTGGCCGTGTCCTCCCAATGCCCCGCAGTTGCCGTTCCCGCCACTTGACATCTGGCCCTACCTGCCCTTGCAGGTGCCGCTGCGGCTCATCGAGACAGTGGAGAGCAGAGACATGTTCCAGCTACACATCATCTGCAAGGACTCCAAGGTGGTCAGGTAACAATTGCAAGAACACGAGCGTGCAACACCCACACTGCGGCCATCACATATTAATAACACTGCTTTGTGCCTCTGCTTAAGAGAGTCAATCAGGGTAGGTCCACACAGGTTCTGTTACATGACAATGGGTAGCCTGCATCTGAGCATGGGAGATTTAGTCATCCCTGGGAGTTTCTGTGACCTCCTTCCCAGGGAAGGCGCTTTCATCATCTCCTGTCCCCCCACCCTGGCTTTGGTTGAAAGTCTCCTTGGTCTTTGACTATTTGAAGCCTGAGATCTGGCAGTCAGTATGAGACATGTTCAGAAGCTCCTTCTTTGCTCAACGTGGCAGATCTGTAGGGGATTTCCAGGGTAAAGATTATTATGGAGGAGAGCTCTTCGAAATCTGCAAGCACAATACAGATGGGCCTACTGCACTTTTAACTTAGAAAGTTGACCAACCTGCATTGAGATATTGGGGTTAATTGCACACTGTGCCAGTCACAGTGCCTTGGTGTGGTATCTGCATCTGTGCCCCCTGAATTTCGGACTACACGGTATGCCAAAATTGTGAATCAGGGCTTCTGAAGCAAGCACCCAGCCATCTACATTAATGTATACTTTTTTCCCCATTAACCGCCTCAGTTGTTCAGAATAGCCCAGTCTCACCAATTTCATTACCAGCTGGAACCGATCCAGTCCTGTATTTTTCAGTAGCTTCTCCAGCCCCCCCCCCCCCCCCTTGGTGATCATGCCTCTTTCTGTTTGGCTTTCAGATGCCATTTCTCCACCTTCAAGCAGTGCCAGGAGTGGCTCAAAAGGCTGAGCCGGGCCACAGCCCACCCATCCCGCCTGGAGGACCTGTTCGCCCTGGCGTTCCATGCCTGGTGCCTGGGGGGAAACGCAGACGACGAGGAGCAGCACGTGCACCTGTGCCGGCCAGGTGGGGGCGCCGAGTGCTTATCCGGCACGTCCAGCATCTGCAGACCCAAATGTCATTCTGCTTCTGTTCTGAAGTTGAATCTTTCAGCAAACATCATTTTATGTAGTTTGTTTTTTTCTTCCTTGAAGAAGCTGACAATAGAGGCTGCCAGAAAAAACCATTTTAACATGACATTTATTACACTGAAAACCGTTTAATTCACTGCTGTTTTATGTGAAATTGTAGCCAGAAACTCTTTTGGAAGGTGACTGGTCTAATGCCTGCTAATGCGACGGCCCATAATCTTTAATCTTTAAAAGAGTGAAATGTGCCTGGAGGTAGACATGTCCGCAGTCACGGTTACATTTTTCAGTTTGTTTTAGGTCAGTGTCTGTCTTTTGGTGTGTCTCTTGTGACAGTTTTATGAATTTGTGAATGTCAGTGATGTGATTTAATGTGATGGTCTTTTAAGAAAATGACAAAGTAGTGCTGGTGATGAATTTGTTACAACGATACATTGATACATTTATACATTTTGTTTTTAATGGCACTTCAACCATTGGGGAAAAAAAATACTTGTCGCTTTATATCGAATAGCTTGACATTTAACCTGTAAAAGCCTATAAACAAATCCTTTGTTAATTGTATTAAGCCTTGACACTGATATCCCTTGTGTATTTTACTTATTCCGTTCTAAATTCTAGATTCTATAGAATTTATCCTCATTTTGAAAATGGACTGGGGTAACTTCAACCTCAAAAATTACTCAGGGGATATATATGATAAGGGCTGTGATTGGTAATTAAGTAAGACTCAGAGATGTAAAGCAATTTCGTAACACACGGACACATTAGTGAGTATGGTCAGTTGGTCTGTGGGCGTCTGCTGCATTCCTGACCTCTGGCCTTCGGTGCCTCCCCCAGGTGATCACGTGCGCCAGAGGATGGAGGTAGAGGTGCTGCGGATGGGCTACGACATGCAGAACGCTTGGAGGGTGTCTGACATCAACACCAATTACAAGTAGGTCTCAGCATCACACCAGGGTTGGCAGATGACTGCCCTCGTCATTCCCCTTCCTCTGTCAATTCCCATTTCATTTTCCTCCTTATGTTCTGTGACTTGGAGCTTGTCTCCATCCTCCAAATATGAGGAGATCGCCAACGTTAACGGTGGTTACCATGACAGTTATGGCTGTAGAGGCATCCTGCTCTCGGCACAACACTGAGGGGAGAGGAAGTGCGGGGCCGGGGAAGTGGGGACAGGGTCACAGGAAGAGGATGGGACCTGCACAAAGGTGGGGCCAAACCCACAGAGACAGCTGGGAGGAGATGCATTACTAGGGGTTATGTATGACCCCACCCCCTCAGATGGCCCATCTCATCACTTCATCACGGGTGGGGGTGTGTGGCTGCATCAGGAAATCTCCCCCAATCCTGATGTGCATTGGGAGGGTGCATCCTCATGTGTGGGGGGGGTGTATCGATTCTGTCTTTTCGCTACCACTGAATCATGATCAGAAGCTCTTCTCATTTCTCACTGCCAAAAGTAAATCTTCCAGGAGCTTTTAGTGTCAATCACATCTGTGATATATTTAGGCCTGTCCCCCTGCCCCCATCCTCCAGCCCTCCACATTACAAAGAGCATCTGTATATACAAAACCAATGTTTGCAGATATGCATGAGCAATTAAAATCTGAAAGTCTGAAACCTGTCTTAAGCATTATGATTTATAACTAAATTTTATTTTCAATAAAACTATTGGGGTTTTTTTTTCTCATGCCAAGGTAAGTGTTGAGTGACCTTAATACTCATGAAAGTATCCCATGGCCCATAGTCATCATAATGTAATAATGCATATGACGTTGGACATGTGACCAGCTTATTTTCAGGGCTCATTAATCACAGTGTCCCTAATTATCAAACTGTTGAGACCCTTGAACCTCTTCTTTCCTGCGTCCCTCAAGGCTGTGTTCCAGCTACCCGCAGAAGCTCCTGGTTCCCGTCTGGATCACGGACAAGGAGCTGGAGAGCGTCGCCTCATTCAGATCCTGGAAAAGGATCCCCGTTGTGGTCTACAGGTGAGGCCATGTCTGCGGGCGTGGGCATGGTACGGGTCAGTTCTGGCATGGCAGTGCTTGCTCTCTAACGGACAGTCTGCCCACCCGGCAGGCACCAGCGTAACGGGGCGGTCATCGCACGCTGCAGCCAACCAGAGATTAGCTGGTGGGGCTGGCGCAACACTGAGGACGAGTACCTGGTCACCTCCATTGCGAAGGCCTGCCACCTGAATCCTGGCACCCGTGCAGCAAGCGCCCCCCCCAGTCGCCCTCGCACAGAGGGCGGGGACACCTGCGACAGCGACTTTGGTGAGTCTGCAGCGCAACAGTGAGGTGGTGCACTCTCAGTACTTATGGGCTCCTGGGAACCTTCTGTAACATCGTCACGCTTGTTACTGCCTGCTTCCTCAAACAGTGAATTTGAGTGAAGCTTCTTAAAATGCCAGGCAGGAGAGGAGTGTGCTCTGAACTAGTTTGGGGGGGGGGGACTGAGTAGGGATTGGGGCCATGGTGCTGTCTGAGAGCTGTCCTGCAGCAGGGGGGCTGGACAATTTATCCACAGTGCTGCTGGCCTGGTGGACACGTCCTGACAAAATGGGGTCCAAACAGTGTGTGGTGATGAGCGCCCCCCTTTGGCCACCATCAGTCATTGTGTACAAGTAATGGCTGTAACGCATCACCTCCACGCAGCCCCGATGTCTGTTCCGTCCATTTTGAGTTCTCAGGATGCTCCCGGGTAGGGGGGGACAATGTATTAGCCTATAGCCATTGCTGTAGACCTCTTGTCCTGCAGGGGTGGAGTTGAGGCCCAGCTCACAGTACTCTGCCCTCCCCCCACCCAGACTCATCACTGACTGCCTGTCCCGGTCCGGACGCCAGCACCATGCCACAGAAACTGCTGATCTTGGACGCGCGGTCCTACACTGCTGCGGTGGCAAACCGGGCCAAAGGCGGGGGCTGTGAGTGTGAAGGTTAGTGCCCGGGGGAAGGGTCGGGGGGGCAGCCCCATTGGCTGGAGCTCACGTTCTGACCATGCGTGTCTGTGTATGCTTGCACAGAGTATTACCCTAACTGCGAGGTGATGTTCATGGGCATGGCCAACATCCACTCCATCCGGAACAGCTTCCAGTCCCTGCGGGCCGTCTGCACCCAGATCCCTGACCCGGGCAAGTAAGTGTCCACGCGGGACCTTCTCTCTCGGACTGGGCTTTGGGTGGCTTTTCAGCACGTTCTGCGTGAACACTGTGCATGTGTGGGTTTCAGGGCATAAATTCCATGATGTTTTTAATATAACAAACTCGGGTGTAAAACGTGGTTCTAGATTCAAGCGCCCATGGAGCAATTCACCTGCCATGTAACCCTTAAAGGGACTGAGCCCCTTTGCGCTTTTATAAAGATGAGTGTCTCTGAAATGCCAGCACAAGTAATTCCTGACTGCTTTGTCCCCAGCTGGCTGTCTGCATTGGAGAGCACCCGTTGGCTGCAGCACCTGTCCGTCATGCTCAAGGCAGCCACTTTGGTATGCTCTGCAGTCGAGAGGGAGGGTCGTCCTGTCCTGGTGCACTGCTCCGACGGCTGGGACCGCACCCCTCAGATAGTAGCCCTGGCCAAGATCCTGCTGGACCCCTATTATCGAACCCTAGAGGTACAGCCTTGCTGGACTCCAGACCCCAGCATCTGTTACTTTTAATAACCAGCAATAGACCACCTCCTATAAGAGTACTGGGTGTCGGGTCACCCCACAGGGCTTCCAGGTACTGGTGGAGATGGAGTGGCTAGACTTTGGCCACAAGTTCGGAGATCGCTGCGGCCACCAGGAGAACGCGGACGATGCCAGTGAGCAGTGCCCTGTCTTCCTCCAGTGGCTGGACTGCGTGCACCAGCTCCTAAAGCAGTTCCCCTGCCTCTTCGAGTTCAACGAGGCCTTCCTGGTAAGTGTGCCATCAGCATGACCCATGGGCTTAAAGATAACTACCTTTATTAGAGGATAATCTGGTAATGCACTGAATGAGGTAGATGGGTTAGTAAAGCTGAGAAAGGGAGAAAGACCTTGTACATTCTGAGCTTTCTCACTGAAGCCTCATCGCACTGTGCTGATCTCCATCCTCATGGCTGCAGGTGAAGCTGGTGCAGCACACATACTCCTGCCTCTATGGCACCTTCCTGTGTAACAACGGGCGGGAGAGGGAGGTCCGGAACATCTCCAACCGCACCTGCTCCGTGTGGTCACTGCTGCGCTCTGGCAACAAGAACTTCCAGAACTTCCTGTATATCCCCAGCCATGACACGGTGAGCTGACCGCGGCCCTGCTGAAACCCTTTGGGGCAGTTTTTTCTTGCCGTTTCTGGTTCTGCCATATCAGGTAAAAGATCTTGCAGATGCAGGCACAGCACTCATAGTGTGACCAACACACCCAGCTGCGAAGATGCTGACATGGGTTGTTTTTCTTCCTGTTAGCTTCCTTATTCGTACTCATTGGACGAGTCGTCTTCTAAAAGCATGTTACAGTATTCTGCTCCTGGAGATCTACCAAGACTCTCTCTCTCTACCACTCTGTCTAGGGTGGTCAATCTTGAGAAGCAGGGTTGGGCAGACCTCTGTATAAGAAATTCAGCAGGTTAGGCCTCTGTGCCTGTGATCATAGTCGCCAGTTCGGATCCCACCCTCAGTAGTACACTCAAGTCTTAGCCCTCTGAAAAATGCACCAGATAGATGGCACGCCAAGCTTCGTGCTGACATGTCTGTGTTTGTGTGTGTCTGTGTTTGTGTGTGTCTGTGTCTGTGTCTGTGTGTGTGTGTGTGTGTGTGTGTGTGTGTGTGTGTGTGTGTGTGGGGAAGATGGGATGTGTGACAACTTAATATCCCAATGTACCTGTACTCTGCATCGGAAATTAACAGGGGCAAAGTGTAAAAATGCCCCAAGAAACCTCAGAATGCCCCTTAAAAACTGTGATCAAGGGGCAAAAACTTCTGGTTGTAAATGACGCGAGAGATTTGGTCATGATGTTGCACAGAATCCCAGAATTCACAGCTAAAATCAAACAGTTCAATAAGCGTCTCATTTTAATCTGAGCTCATTTTTCATTGAAAACAGACTGTATGTATTAGTTACTGTTTTTAAAATGTGCCCCTAAAATTTTTTTAAATCTTATTTTTAAGACCGTGGTTGCCCTCCCATTTCTTGAAATTTCCTGCACTGCGTGTACTTGTAAGTTGCAACTGTCAAATAAAGTATCATTCCATTTCGTTTCCATTTCATAAACACACCAATCAACCAAAGTACAGTTCCCTACAATACACACCTCCCATCTGCTGATCCAGGATTACTTGTCCCTGTATGGGCCACCCCCCGAGGCTGGATGTTGTGTTGTGTGTGAAGGACACGCTGCGGCTGACCACTTGGATGCTTGTTCCTTCAGGTGCTCCAGCCGGTGTGCCATACCCGGGCCCTGCAGTTGTGGACGGCCGTGTACCTGCCCACCACCTCCCCCTGCACTGCAGCCGAGGACTCCATGGAGCTCTACCTATCCCCATCTGCCCAGGGGGAGGAGTTCACTTCCCGCTCACTCGATAGGTTAGTTGGCCAGCCAGTCACAGAACCCCTCATACATTAATGCTAAATGCTCACTTGGACTAAATAGAGTCATTTTATTAAAAAAAAATTCAGAAAATCAGACATTTCAGCTAAAGGATAAAGATATGCTTGTTTTAATCCACAAAATATCTACTTTCCTCTTTACCAAAGTTAGATCTGGTTGTGACAAGGGTGCCCTCTTCTGGTGACAAATGGAATTCCTCTGTTCAGAAGAGTGGCATGGTGGTTTTGCCATTAACACACTGAATCTCTTTTCCTCACCAAAGGCTTCCCAAGACGCGCTCAATGGACAACCTGGTGTCTGCCTGTGAGAATGGCGTGGCCTTGACGCGCACCTCCAGCGACCCCAACCTCAATAAGCATTGCCCAGAGAGCCGGCCAGCCGTCGAGCCTAAGTCTGCCTTGGCGGTCAGCGTGGCTCACAACCCTGATAGCTCAGACGAGCGCACCAGAGACTCAGAGGAGGCCAAAGAGGAGCCTAGGCAGGGACCTGGCTCACATGCCCCTCCCACACTACCGGAGTCATCAGGGCTGACCAAGAACTGCAGCACGGTTGAGGAGCCCTGTCTGACCACACAGCCTTTGCCTGCATTGCACTGCAGTGCCGCGCAGGATGAGACTCTGTGCACCACGCAGCCCCTGCCAACACCCCACCAGGCCATGGCCCTGGAGGAGAACTCTGTCTCCACGGCAATACCCTGGGGGACCCAAGCCAAATCACAGACTCATGACTGCACACTCTCCCCCAGTGCCCACAGTGGCCAACCGCAGCACGGCGACCCCAGGTCAGAGGAACCCCCGGCCGTATCGCCCGAGCCCACCAGGGGACTCCCAGAGCAGGGGGGAGTGCCAGCAGGCACCCCCCGCGAGGAGCGGGATGAGGCAGAGAGCTACGGGAAGACTGTCCCTCTGGGCCGAGCCCATCCCGAGTACGGCCGCCCTACTCGACGGCCATTCACCCAGAGCCAGCTGAGCGACTTCACACTGCTGGGCTCACACTGGGAGAGCATGCAGGGCCTGGTCAAGTCAGCCTGTGGCAGTGAGGCGGGCCTGTGCCGGGCCCTTCAGCCAGGCCTCCAGGGCCGGCGGCTGGCGGGGAGGCTGCTGCGCGCCCAGGGCGTGGCCCCCGGCAGTGGGGCCTGCTGCCGCCGGGAGGGCATCCGTTCCGTTGGCAGCCCCATTCATTCTGGTTGGCTGTCAGCCATCAAGAGCTCAGGCTACGCCACTCTGTGCTCATCGCTTCGCCAGCCACTGCCTGCTGCCGCCTCGCCTCCCCCACTGCCCGGCTCCGCGTACCTTGACGACGACGGACTCCCGGTGCCTCTGGATGCCGTGCAGCAGCGTCTCCGGCAGATCGAGGCTGGCTACAAGCAGGAGGTGGAGGTTCTGCGCTGGCAGGTCCAGCAACTGCAGATGAGGCTGGAGAGCAAGCAGTTCTGCAGGCCACCGTCGGAGCCTGACGTCGACTACGAGGATGACATTGTGAGTCTGTGACTGCTGTCCCTCTTACCCCCCCCCCATTTGGCCCCCAGGTCAGCTTTGTGGGCTTTACACCCCTCTGTCCTTCCGCTTTCAGACTTGCTTGCGGGAGTCAGACAGCAGTGACCAGGAAGGCTCCCTGTCCGACCACAGTGAGGACCGCTTCTCCGAGGGCAGCTGGGACCGCGTCGAGCCAAAGGACACTGAGGTCAGCGTCCCTGCTTGCCTCTTTCAGGTTTCTCACCTCCTCCTATTCCATCTACTGCTATGTCTCTATGGTGACACCGACTAGCCACTCTGATTGGGCCTTCCTGTGTCTCCCCCTCACAGGTCACTCGCTGGGTCCCTGATCACATGGCCTCTCACTGTTTTAACTGCGACTGTGAGTTCTGGATAGCCAAGCGACGCCATCACTGCAGGTGGGTCACGCAGGGACTACCAACTCTGGAGGCATGTGGGACAGTGCCCCCTTTTCCTGAGACGCTGCCTGCAGTCTGCCTGCCTGATTAATGTGCTGCCCTCACAATCATGCTCTCGTCCCCAGGAACTGCGGCAATGTCTTCTGCAAGGACTGCTGCCACCTGAAGCTGCCCATCCCAGACCAGCAGCTGTATGACCCTGTGCTGGTGTGTAACTCCTGCTACGACCTGCTGCAGGAGTCACGCACGCGCGAGATCCGCATCCAGCAACTGAAGAAGCCCATTGCCACGGCATCCAGCTGAGAGCCTGGCCCCAGCCCGACTTGGCCGGTCACTGCCACCTCCTCGTACGCCACTTTAAGCAGACAGGCCGAGTTTCGCCCCACCGGCTACGGCCGAGGGTGGTGACCCCGGTGTCCTCAGAGCTGAGGCTTGTGGACAGCACCGCGCACCGCGTGCTGGGGGGGGATATGGGGGGGTGGGGAGAGAGAGGAGCAGGTTTAGGAAGACAGTCCTGCCGAATGGGGTGACGTGACTCCCCCGGCTGACTGTGTTGGATCTTAAGGGCACTGCGTCCTGCTGGCCCGAGGCTCCACCCTTTAGCAGTGTTGTGGAAAGCTCATGTCAAACCTATGCACCCTGAACTGTGCATCCTGTAACACGCCACCTAGAGGACAATCGCTCATCTACTGAAGTGTCGGGATTTTCGAGCCTTGATCACTATATGGGAGGCTTACTATTGAAAATGCTGCTATGGTTTTTTTTGTTTTTTTTTTTTTTATTTACTTTCTTTTTTTTAATTATTTTTATTTTTCGTGCACTACAAGCTGATGTACTTTTTGAGGGGAATTTGATGACCAAAAGTGCGAGGGGGAGATCCGCTTCACGCTCTCGTCTAGTGGGCCTCCTGGATTCTGAGTGTAATGGCAGAAATGAGAACGTGAGGAAGAATGCAGTGGAGCTGATGCCGTTTACGTTTATGCGCGTGGCTCGGTTGTGTGCTGTCGTCTGTCGTGTAATTTGAATATCACAGTTATGCCAATGTCTCTTCCCAGGTATCCTGACTATAGCATTGTTGTGATGTCCCTCAGTTTGAGAATGCAATATGGACAGTGGCCATTTGCCAGGTCAGCTGTTCCTATACTTTAATGTTCTGCTCTGGCAGACTTGTTTTGGCAGCTTGGAGGATGAAGCTCGAGTCTGCTGCAGGCCGCCGTGTCCTCGCTCGCGTGTTCGACAGGAACATCTCCCTTGCCGTGTTTCAGTCTATAGCATGTATGGTCGTTAAGGGAATATGGCATTTGGGTTGGTAGGGGACGATTGAAAGCAGTGTACAGTCCACAGCATAGCAGTATGTGTGTGTAATTACACCCTCTCTTGCTCTGAACAGTTAATCTCCAAACATTACACGAAGGCATGCAAATCCCAAAAGAGAGAGCAGGTGTGCGTCTCCAGGGCTTTCCCCCTCCTTTTCTGTCATGGTTCCCAGAAATCTGCTGTTTCGGGGAGACGAGTTGTATGTTATTGGATAGTGTTTCTCAAAACAATAGTGCCATTCCTTCCCCTCCCTACCCCCTCCAGCCAGTGACACCCAGAGCCTGCTTGACACTCCAATGGTACAGCTAGCTAGCCACTAAATGGGGGGAGGCATTTAAGTGTGCAAGGAGATTTCAGTTTGGGTAAAGCTTAATAAGACTGAGAATGTGGTGAATTGGGTTGAACTCTGCAGTTCTGTTTTTGGGTCTTTTTTTTTTTGTTTTTTTTTCTTTCTTTTTTTTTTCTAGTGGTGTTGATGAAGGCTAAAACCAGAACCCGAAAATGTATCTAGTTATCCAAACTGTACTAGTGGCTAAAACTGTCACCTAGTGAATTATTGTTGTAAAGAATTGCACTGTAAATGTTAAATCCCATGGGTTAAATAAACAGATATATATCAGGGATTTGACTCATCTGAGGAGATGTTTTCATTTATTTGGTAAATGATTCTTTTTGAATGTCAGGAATTGCTGCCTCTGAATTCTCTATAAAAGTACCCGTTTATTAAAACTATTACTTAAATGGTTTAGGTATTTCAGTGGCTGAAATTACTGCTGAAGATGAATTAAGGCAAAGTGTGAATTCAAAATGGCAGAAGATTGTAATGCAACTTTAAATGCATTAATTCAAGCCTAAGTTAAATTATGGGTTCTTGTCCATCCAAGCATTGTCTTAACCAACTTTGTTTAACCTGTAACACCAGAAACAAAATGAAAATGTTGAAACGGCAAGATAGCAAAACATTTTATATAATTTAAACATTGCACACTTTTTGTTTTTAACTTGGATTAGATCATATTGGATTAGATTTGATTTGATTTTAATTAATTTAATGAATTTTATTGATCCCAGGGGGAAATTATGTATACAGCAGCATGTAGGGGACAGACAAGCACACATATATAGTGCAAAACAGAAGAGGTGCAAAGACACTACACATTTTTTTTAGTGTATAGTACACAAATAGAATCCTGAAAAAACAGAGTATTAGGCATTAATCAAATATTAGGGGGAAAAAATACTAGATCCCTATTCCTACCACAACCCCGTACCTCTACAATTTCTAGAATTACTGAGTGGATCAACTGGAAATGTGAAACCCAATAAACCTGAATGCTCTGAGTTCTAGTCGTAGCACACAACTGGAACTAGACCTATTCATGCATTACACATTACACTTACATGCCAATTTGCACAATCCCTACTGTTAGGTGGTTAACTATTTCTTAACCTTGTCTTAAAATATCATTTACATCAATCAGCCATAACATTAAAACCACGTGCCTAATATTGTGTAGGTCCCCCTTGTGCCACCAAAACAGCTCTGACCCATCATGGTATGGACTCCACAAGACCTCTAATGGTGTCCTGTCATATCTGGCACCAAGATGTTAAGAGCAGGTCCTTTAAGTCCTGTACATTGTGAGGTGGGGTCTCCATGGATCAGACCTGTTTCCATGTTAACCTTTGTTGCTCATTTGTACTACTTTCGCAGTATAAAGGCTAAAATGCACAGTGATTTCTTGTCATAAGAGCATGAATGCACATAAAATAAGTATGCATTTGTACTGCTACAACAAGAAATTGCCAGGTGAATCAGGTGAAGATTTTCATTCATATAATTTCTCGTGAAGTGATACTATGATTCATCAAAGATCAATTAGAGGAAATACAGTAATACTACCAAAGAGTTATCTTGTTCACAAAGTCAAGTGTCTTCTGCGGTCACCCATCCCTTTGCTGCTACTAAGCAGCATTGCTTCAGTTTTGGCGTGATTTGTCTCAAAATTTGTTCAGGTTCAGATCATCACCATTACAATGTGTCTGCAAAGGTTGAAAAAGATGTCACATACTTTTTGTTATTAGAGTAATAAGATCAAGTATCTGAGGCTGTCCTTCACTGCTTTATTTTTGGTGTGATATGTCTCAAAATTTGAAGACTTCTAGATCTTTAGCCATATAATGTGTCTGTCAAGTTTGAAAAAGTTCTGTCAAATTGAGTTACTGTGTTCACAAGATCAAGTTTTCCTATGTTTGTTGCTACATAGCACTGTTGCTTCATTTTTAGGGCAATTTGTCTCAATGAACATAGGCGTAGATATTCAGCCAAACAATGTTTTTGTGACGTAGTAAAAAGATCTATCAAATTTCCCCTTCCTTCGCTGGCAGTGGTGTTGCTTCTGTTCTGGGGCAATTTTTTTAAAGATTTGATCAGTGCCAGTTGTCATTCATACAATGTGTCTGCAAAATTTGAAAAAGATCCTTCAAACACTTTTTGAGTTATTGCTGTAACTGGATCAAGTGTCAAAACTTTTTTCTTTGTATCACTATGCAGCACTGCTTCAGTTTTTCCAGTGATCTGTCTCAATATTTAATCAGTTCCAGTTCATCACCCATCCAATGCCTCTGCAAAGTTTGAAAAAGAGCCGTCAAATACTTTTTTCAGTTATTTTAACTGAAAAAAGTGTCTGAAACTTCCCTTCTCTTTGCATCACTATGCAACATTGCTTCAGTTTTGAGGAGATCTATCTCACAATTTAACTATTTCAAATTTGTCACCCATTCAATGCCTCCACAAAGTTTGAAACGGATCCATCAAATACTTTTTGAGTTATTGTCTTAACGAACATCTCAAGAACGTGCCAGTGGCGGTGGACCAGTCTCAAAACCATGTGTTCCCATTCAGGGAATATGATCAGCAGATGGTAATGTGCATTTAAAAATAGACAGCACGAGTTTTCTTTTGCAGAGATGAGCAACTTCCTGACGTCTTATGGCTGGGGGTGGGGAGTGCCAGTTTGGGGGCAGGTGCTGAGATGCTTGATGGTAGCAGGTAGAAGGGATCCCCAGTAGAGCTTCATACCACGCCATGTTGAATAATGTGGTAGCTAAATGTGCTCCAGGATAGCACCCCATGGAGCGGATGAGTGGAATCATTCGTAATGTTCAATTTCTCAAACATCCTTTTCTTCGCTACTGCCTCCAGTAGGTCCATGGTCAGTCCTGTGAAGAAGCTGGCCTTCTTGACAAATTTGTTCAGGCGTTTGGCCTCACCTGAACTTATAAGACTGAATTTAGTCCTAAACTGGTTTTTGTGATTGTATTTAGTTTAGTATTGAAAACATGAGAGCTGCCAGGGAAGAAGAGGAAGCTTCAAGGATCCAAATAATATATTGTTGCAGATGAGTGTGGAGAAAGCTCCCCTGCCATATGTAGTATAACAATCTAATGTCCCAAATGTCTTTAAAAGACATTGGAAAATTCACATCTCAGTCTTCATCCTGGCTAAGACACAGGCTGAGCCTCTCACACCTTTTTGGGTGCTGTAAATTCCAGTGTAGTCTAATGTCTGCATTTTAAAACAAAAACATAGCAATGTGGACATATCCTCAGTCAGCTCATAGGAACCGGCAGCTTGGGATTATGGGAAAGTTGCTGTCTTGCCACGCTGCAGTATTTTAATATTACGCCTATTGTGTATCACTATGGATTATTATACGTAAGCCACATAGAGATGGAGTTAACATTATGCTTTTCAACTACAATCACAACTACAATCTCAACACCCATAGTGACTCTATTGTTTGAGATTCTAGTGTAAACACTGACCTAAAATCAGAGGCTGTGTGGTAGGGTACATTTAACTTAAACTGCATGTTTATGGACTATGTGGTTGAAATTAAGGTAAACAAAATGTAAACATATCAACCTGACACTATTTTCTTCAGGTCTGATTTTTCTACTTGCCGTAACAGGACCTAATCTGAGGTAGTTTGAGGACTATGAATTGTGTTTATCAGTGTGACAATACAATAACCAATTACAAAATAAAAAGTTACCAAATGATGTGCAGTTAACAACTACTAAAAAATAATAGTTTACATTGTGTGTTAGACAAGAAAATCGCTTCCCCGTTATAACTGCATGGAAATAATTAACTGTTTTGGAAATAACTGTTAATGAGTAGTGTGGCTAATAATAGATGATGACTGAGTTTGGGTGCATTTACCACCGTGTAGGGTTGCCAGACGTCATGTGATCTCCATCCCTCCCCTTGCATCTATGAAGTCCCCCCAATGCATTGTGGGATATAACATATATTAATTAACAATCAAATATTTTGACTGGCGTAGATAGGCGCTGATCAAATTCCTGAAACACCAGAGTGGGAATTTGTGAAAAATGTAGGACCTAAAGTCAATACAAACAGCTCTGGAAGAAATTAAGAGACCACTCTATATTTTTAAAGAACCTGCATTGTTAAATCCTGGTGTAATCCTGGTTCTGCTGGCAGAAGGCGACACTGAGCGGCAGGCTGCCTCCAGGCTCAAAATTTCTAAGACCGCAGTACACGAGAACAATGTGAAACAGGAGACAAAGATATTGACCAAAAACCATCCAGGTAGAGGTAGAGAAGCAACAGAAATGACCGTCAACTTATCTGGCAGGGACTCATGGGTGGGAGGATTTCTTGCTTAGCTGGATAATTTGTTGGATTTAAGGTAGTCTGAGCTAAATATATGTGAACAAAGATAAAGTCCATTTAAACCAGGGTACCTTAAATTTGACAAGTTACCCGGCTAAGTAAGATATCCAGCTTTGTGATATAGGCCCCAGTACTATATACACATATACATTGTGTGTCGGTGTTTAAATGTCAAAAAATATGTGCATATCTTCATATTGATGTAAAACTATGATGTCTGTCAAAGTGTGTTAAGCTTAGCCATTTCAAAACCTCTCAAGTCACCCCAGAATTTGCAACAACCATTCAATGCACTCACATATTTTTTTATTTGACCACCACCCCCATCTTGTTTGGCTAATGAATTGCTCATTTACTTTTTTTTCAAACTAATTAATTAATCAGCCAATCAATCAATTAATTAATTAAGCGAACTATTTCTCAAATTTAACAGATATCTGGAATGGCTGGGGTGCCCCTGAGGAGAGGTTTGAGAACCAAAGCGGTGTTCATCTAGCCATCGAACAAGATATCAGTACATTTTTGGAGAAAAGAAGAAATTCCTGTTAGTTTTTACTGTTACTCTTAATTTGCATAAGCTCTAATAATAAATAGTTTTTTGTTCTGAACAAATATACGCGATAAATAGCTTTGACAGCTCCTTTGACTGCCTATGACTTCTGCACAGTACTGCATATAC
>JAAGVU020000103.1:30319187-30336403 GCA_011763525.2 Mormyrus iriodes | reverse complement strand
AAACTCCACACTACACAGAGGAACATGCACACTCCACACAACACAGAGGAACATGCAAACTCCACCTTACACAGGGAGATATGCAGTCTCCACACAACACAGGGAAACATGCAGACTCCACACAACACAGGGAAACATGCAAACTCCACACAACACAGGGAAACATGCAAACTCCATGCAACACAGGGAAACACGCAGATTCCACACAACACAGAGAAACATGCAAACTCCACGCAACACAGAGGAACATGCAAACTCCACACAACACAGGGGAACAGGTAAACTCCATACAACACAGAGGAACATGCAAACTCCACACAACGCAGAGGAACATGCAAACTCCACCTTACACAGGGAAATACGCAGACTCCACACAACACAGGGAAACATGCAGACTCCACACAACACAGGGGAACACACAGACTCCACACAACACAGAGAAACATGCAAACTCCACGCAACACAGAGGAACATGCAAACTCCACACAACACAGGGAAATACGCAGACTCCACACAACACAGGGAAACATGCAGACTCCACACAACACAGGGGAACACACAGACTCCACACAACACAGAGAAACATGCAAACTCCACACAACACAGAGGAACATGCAAACTCCACACAACACAGGGGTACATGCAAACTCCACAAAACACAGAGGAACAGGTAAACTCCACACAACATGGGGTACATGCAAACTCCACACAGCACAGGGGAACATGCAGACTCCACACAACACAGGGGAACACACAGACTCCACACAACACAGAGAAACATGCAAACTCCACACAACACAGAGAAACATGCAAACTCCACAAAACACAGAGGAACAGGTAAACTCCACACAACATGGGGTACATACAAACTCCACACAGCACAGGGGAACATGCAGACTCCACAAAACACAGGGGTGCATGCAAACTCCACACAACAAAGGGAAACATGCAGACTCCACACAATACAGAGATACATGCAAACTCCACACAGTACAGGGTTACATGCAAACTCCTCCTAGGGCTTTAGGCTTAGGGTTAACACACATGAATCCTACAGGAAAACTGCGACCATGATTCTACGCCTAAATATTTTTTCCTGAGTAAGAGAATACCATTTCATAGGATACACACACACATCCGATATAGTATAGAGCTGATAGCAATGTGAGTACTGCATGTGTAATGCTAGTTGGCTGTGGATGACGTCCATTTGGGCCACTGCAACTTAAAGTGATGATCAGCTGCACACATTTGCAGACAGGGTGATTTTTCTTGCTTGCATGCACCAACATGGTCAGTGCAGATCATACAATTTGGTGCCATAAATCAGTGTTTCCCAACACAATCCACGTTTTTTGCTTCCAGTAGGACTGTCTCACAGGGAGCTGGGAGGGAGCAAAAATATGGACTGTCTGGAGGACCAGGTTGGGAAACATTGCCTTAAATAACTAAAGATAGTGATGTCAGGAAAACGATGTGTGGTATAACAGGGGTGCATTTTTTACCTTCTGTTCACAGCCCCTTTCTATGGGATTTTGAATTGACACCAAGGTTTTATTATTAAAATTGACATATTATCATGGTACCACCTGGCGGGCCAAGTTACAAACTGTTTGATGTGCTTGTCAGTTTTCTAGCTGCCCTGATAGGTGTCAGAATGAAGCTTTTGTGCTCACAGTCTTTGGTCTTTTTAATGGCCAACTAAGCACTGAATACGAATGTATTTTACAAATTTCCTCTGAAAGCAGTTCCCTTCATTTCAGGAAGAGAAACAATAGGTGTCATGAACTGAATTCCACTGAAAATCAAAGCTCCAGTTTTATAACTACAAGATCAGTTTTATTATTTGATTCTGTATCACGGATTAAAATGCTAAATACAAAACACATAAGTAAATCCCAATTAAATATGCACACCAGTGACTTCGTTGTGATTTGAGGGGCTGCCAAGTGAAACCAAATGTCACATGATGCAGTGTGGGGCTGGGGGGGCAGGGAAGGTGACAGTAATGCCTTAAATGGAAAATCCTCCATTCCTTTAGACATGGGAAATTGGCAGTAAACTAGTTATATGGCAATTTTGAGGGAGTTGCCAGGCAAAAGTTACTCTGCAGCAAGAAAGTGTGAAGTTGGCAAGGGAGCTGGCACATCAAATATTGCCTGAGTATATTATATATATGCATCTCCACTTTCCACAGCTGCTTATACAGATGTGGCTGAATGGGGTTTGTATATGTAAACATATGTGTAATATACATCTAAACATCATAAGATTCCCTATACGTTTATATGACCAAAGTAGCACACATGTCGGTAGGGGAGCCATAAAGGGGGGGGGGGGTGTTAGAGCGATTCCAAAGGCCCCTCAGCAGCAGGGGCCCTAACAAATCTGGAACATACTTGGATTGGTCTGGGTTGGGGGCCCAAACTGCATCCATGCATGTGCATCCATGCATGTTAAGTCCACATCACAGAATGGGAGACCCCATTGATCTTCCTCAGAACAAATCAGCCTATTTTGGAAATTAGTAATACAAAAGTATAAAGTTGCAGAATTGCCAAGCTATACATGCTCTCAGTTCAAAAGCTTAATATATAACTTTGTTTGGTTGCCCTAAGGTCAACGTAACCTGAAAAGAACTTCTGTTGGGAACCCAGATAAGAATCAAACAGCTTGTGTGCTTGTTTCCTGGTTCTCAGTGCTCAAACAATCAAGCTTTTTAAAAAAAGATTAAATATGATACCGTTTCTTAAGAAAACGTTTTTTTCCGCTATCACAAAGCAGCCTCACAAATGGGTTTTCACCATCGCGGGAAAAGGGCATGGAATGTATAGGAAGATAATGTACCTCGGGCTGCCTCTAGGGGGCAGACATGTCTCTGGACTCAAAGTGGTTATTTCGGTGTTATCCATCCATTCATCTTTCAACTGCTTATCCTGGTCACTGGAGCCTATAAGTTGGAGTTATGCTAGACAGTAATCACCGTATCTTGTTAAGTAACTGTTAAGTAACGAGGGACTTCAGTATCAGTCTATTTATCCATCCATCTCCTAGCAGCATATCCCGGTCAGGGTCGCGGGGCTGGGGTCCTTGAGTAAATCCCAGGGGGGACATGGTCGAGATATGCTGTTAAGTAATAAAGGATTCTGTGATTTACAGATTTCGTTAAAAATTGTTCCGTTCTCTCACTGAGCGTCACAAAACATTTTATTGATTTATAGTGCAGGTGTTTTAACCTTTTTCCAGTGACCTGCTTTCTCTGTGAATCATGCTCTTTTGGCTTCTATAAATCACTCTTTAACCCATCGCTGTGATTACCATTGGATCTAGGTCTCAGAGGCAATACATAAGAGGAAACCATGTAAAAATGACATATTTGATCATGTGCTTTGTTAGCGCAGGTATTTAATAGAGATGGGAGGGGCTATTGTTTTCCAGTCCTGAATCTTGGTGATAGACAGGCTATAAGACCCTTCGCAGGAATGTGATCGTACTCAATGAGAACCCCTTGTGTTACCATTCCGGCCACCGAAAGACAGAAAAAAATGAAGGCACCTTTTTTTGCACTTTTGCTTGCCTGGTTTTTAAAGAGCCGTACCGATGCAGGTGAGTGGAAATTTGTATTATCATATACTAACGGTTTAACAGTTTGACACTATTACATAAGTAATTAGAATATTTTTACGTATAGAGGAACGATGCCGAAAAATATATTCTGCATTATGTAGGCTACATATATACCTGTACAGAATATATAGCCTATTACACAGAGAATGCATCCAAGAAGATGATAAGCTAATTAATGTTATAAAATACATATACTGATATGCAATATCGTAAAAAATGTATTTTATGTAAGCCCAGATACGTTTTATTTTGTTGAAAGTAAGACGTGTTGCGTTTTTATTCTGTAGTGTTTATCTTCCCAGGAAGCATTTATTGTAAATTTAAGGACATATTTTGAATAATGCGCATGGTGTTAAGATTAGCTTTCAGATATGCGTCGCTTTATAGACTAAGCTTTTAATCTAGATATTCATTTATTAATTTATATTCACGACATTTGCGAATTGCAACACAGGTTCTGCCAACGTAATATGATGACATAAGAGCATTACCTTACCTTAGCGGCTGTGGCTCATTATTTAGTCAGAGAGGAGGGTCGGGATGAGGTCAGTTTCTGTATAAGTAGTTCAGACATTGAACACGTTAGTCAGACACAGAAAACCAGTTTTAAGAAGTGAAGAGTGCTACCAGGGTAAGGCTTCGCGGTGTCTTCGCGTCTACCCTACACTACTGCATATTCAACGTGCAGGCAACGAAGATCATATGGGTGGATGGAAAATGGCATTGACATCTGATAAAATGCCTGTGTGCCCAGCTATACCCCGCAAGCACGATAGATGGTGCCTGAGGGGTGTTAAGCATAGTGCTCACCGTATTTCTACCAAACTTCACCCCATGTGCATGTTAGCAGACGGACAACAGCGGCACCTTCATCGACCCTTTCTCGCATGTTTCCTAACAATAATACATATATTACATACTACATTACAGCTGGGTTGCCGACTTTGGTCAGCTGGCTGGAGTGAGATTTTAAATGCGAGACAAGTCTGGGCACATACACGCGCATTTACATGTATGTAACAGTTTTATTACCTTGTAAATAGTCTGTGGGGGTTGCAAACTACCCCAGCGATTTTGATGTAGCTAATTTTAGGTTAATATTATTGTTTAGAATAACATACCATGCAGATTTTCCATAAATGTTTTGCGTGAGCGTGAGAGTCTGAAAGCTAGAATGTCACGCCAGATGCGTGAGAGCTGGCAGCCTTGTTTTAGTACAGCGTATTACCAAGAACTGCCCGTCTAATTTCCTCTCTCAGAAAGTGAACATGACCTAGGCGAAAGAGATCCCCTATATATTTACACACACACGCACACACACACACACACACATATATATATATAACACAAAATCAGAACAATACAATAATTAAGTATTTTAATTTACAGACCAATTTTCACGCAGTTTCACGTCCTTAGTTTAGATTTATTCTTAAAACGTTGGGAGACTGAGCGAAAACCTGCTTGGGTACCATAGAACTGCCTCAGATAAAGGCTGTAAAAACCGAAACGGAGCCGGAGAATCGGGACGTGGCTGTGGTGTGGGGTGTTTCAGACAGCTAGATAAGCTAAGCATGTATTTGTTTATTAATATTTTAGTAATTAGTGTCATTCTGTGAGATATGTGAAGCTAAGTGTTAAGTATTATTGTATATATATTTGACCTGTTGAGAAATGAATTGCTGATTGCCAGTGCTGTAAGCCCACAGTCAAGCATGTGGTGATGTGGGCATTTGCGTGTGTTTTACCGGGGAGCCTAAAATAATTTGAAATTACTGCCATAACATTAGTAAAATTATTCGAAATTGAGGCACGTAAGCCTCACCACAAAGCGAGTAGCCTTCTGGCAACTTCTGATTTACAAATTAAGCACTGTATACATCCACACACATACGCATTGCAGGAATAAATATCCACCTTAGATCACATTCTTACGCTGCCTCCCCCCCCTTCCTTCCTTCCTTCTAGTCTGCATAAACGTATTATCGTTACAGGCTTATATACATCTGCTTGTCTGTAACGTAACGTAAAGTCTCCAGAAACGTGTAACGACTCAAAAATAATGATCATGAACTATTATCTGTGTATCGTTTATGTGCTTAAGACCGGCTTATTCTATTACATCTTCAAACAACTCTGTGTGTGCGTGTGTGTGTTTTTGTATATAATACATTTTGGGGACCTGATACTTTCTGCATTCTGAGGACATTTTTCTGGCCACAGCTCAATTTTATAAAAATCTGTGATTGGGATCAAAAATCTAAAATAGCTAAAAGTATTTTTTGCTTATTTATGGTTATTGTTAGGGCTGAGTTAGGGTTAGGGTCGCAATATTTAGGATTAGGGTTATGCCCGTAGAAATGAATTAAGAGTCATATGTTGTATGTATAGGCCTACATAGACTATACAATTAAGGCAGAAAGTGGTGTACACATACATATACAAATACCTACGCCTTCATTTATAAAATCCGCGCAATAACTTGCAAATGAAAAATTCAAAACCAGTTTAATCAAATGGACTTGGAGGGTGTTGTTGCCCATCTTCTTAACTGTGGACGATCGCGTAGCGCTTCACACGGAAGCGTCCGTTCGCTTTGCTATGCTGCCAGTGTAATGCTCACAGTAGTAAAATACGCCAAGGAGGACACCACAGTCCTTTTAAGACATTTACCTGCATCAACATAATTTATAGGTATAATAGCGTAATACTTGCATACTTGATACATCTCTACGTCCACAGCTTAGATAGACTAAACGGGCTTCTGTGGCGGCGTTAACGTCGCGATATCCCAGGTGCCTTCTTTTGGTCATCGACATTTATCTGGAAGAAGAAAACAGGGATCTTACGAAAGAAAAAATTAATTTCGAAAGAGAATTTGATTTGTAGCAACTGGCGGAGATCTCCTCAGTTAAATTTATGTGAATGTCCCAAATTTGGCTGCGTACTTCAGTTTTATTTCATATCCCATAGACCTACATGAGACGGTAAGCCTGATATATTCACTGTACGTCGTTAACTCCTGCCCTGTTACTCGATTCCTGTTCATACACTCAGATAACTTTACCGTCTATGAAGATATTTTTCTTACATGTATCAACAGCAACAACAGCAATAATCAGGGGCGGTCAATCCTATGGGCGGAATAGGCGGCCGCCCAGGGCGCCAAGTTCTGAGGGGACGTCGACTTACCACCCAATTTCGCTTTGCCTTGGACGGGGGCGTCGGCACTGATGCCCGCCTAGGGCGCCACATCGGCTAAGGCCGGTACTGGCAATAATAATTATAATAATATTATTAACGATAACGATAAGAACAACTGCATTTAACAGTAACCCCAGGCTGTGTAAAACAGATATCCAATGCACGAATGGATGAAATACTTGTATTATTATTGTATGGGGTACTTGATAAACTTTAAAATAGGCTTGAATGAGCTATTAAAAATAATAAATATTACATTATTATTACATTAGAAATATAAAATAATTTCAAGTGGATTTGATGTGATAAGAAGGAAAATTGTGTGAAATTGTATAGCTATAGGCCCTAGTTTTATTATCCAGTATAATTATGATTTTATCAGATACTTTGTTTCGAAATTTGTAACTACTAATACGATTTGATAACTTTAACAAATATTTTAAGAGGTACCAGAACAGGCATCGGAAGGAGTCTGACGGTGGGGGGACCGAATTTACACCGGCTGTGAGGGGCGGGGGGCTGGGGGGACATCGCAATGGGCAGTTAAAATTATTTAAAAAGAATACATTTTAAAATGATTTAAAAATAATAAAGATTTCACTATTTAAAATAATGGGTGCAGTTTCAAAACTAAACATAACTTAAAAAATTACTGATCCAAATGATAAAATGATTTTGTCAGATACATGACATAAATCTTCGTTATTTTGACCTCACGCTCTGAATGCGCAGCGAATTGGCCTCAGTAACGCGCGGATTCCTAATGAGATACAAGGAACGCGCGCTTAATCATCTGTATCATGACAAACACGTTCAAATAGGAACAGCCCCCGTTATGAAGTCAGTATTGTACTTTCAGCGTTTTTTCTGTTTTGTACATGGTACATTTTTGATTTGATGATATACATATGGTATGTCTTCTTAGCATCTGAACAGTATTTTATTTTGTACTGTGGTACTTCGTTCTGCTACCATAGTATTCTGTTATGTCCCATGGTATTTATTTCCAATCTGTATTGTACTATGATTTAATACTCATGGTATTGCCAAGAAGCACATGTAATATAGTTCCCTTACAAAAAAGTAACTATTGTAAACACTGGACTGCGATCATTTCACTTGTACTGGATTGGGTGATGGAATCCGAGAATTTCACCTAAGCAACTCGCAGAAATTAATAATTATGATGTTGCATTTTACTTCCGCCATTTCAGATAAAGACAATTTAAAATGTGAAAAGTTTTATTTCTGTTTTCTTTAACATGTGTTTTGATAAAAATGTTTTCTTCAGTTTTTGCCATTGAAACACTTAAATGGTTAATTGGTTTGATGCATGTGGCTATTAAACTGTTAAAGTGTTTTCTTCACTAAGCCAAGATATACATTTCATGCATTGTAAATTTCCTTAATTATATCTAATATCAGTGCTATTTCATTACAATACTATGGTAAACATTACATAAAATACTGTTGAAAATAAGCTTATCTTAACATTGTATAGCACATTTGAAAACATGTTATTACCATGTTACAAAGACAAAGAGCTTAATGGGTTACCGTTGTGTTTTAACTAAAGTTGCATTGTAATAATATGTAATATTCCATATACCTGTAGGTGGCCAAATTACAATAGTTTTACTATAGTGGTGCCACTGTTCTATTACTTTGATGATAATACCATAGTACTTTTTTTAAGGGGGCAATCGCAAAACCCAAAAATATCACAATGTGATTTTTGTTCCAATATTGTTCACAACAGGGGCAGATCCAAGGGGGGGGGCAGTGGTGGCCATGCCCCCCCCCCCAATAAATACACGGCCACACCAGTTGCCGCCCCTAACCAATAAATGAAAACCGAATCTGGAGTACTTAATTCTATAAACTAGAGCTGTCCAACCCCTCAATCAGCCAATTGTGGCATGTCACCAAGTCTATTATGAGATGATAATGCTCACCCCCCCATGAGTGGCAAATATACCGAAAAGGACTTTCCAAAGTATAATCCCATTACCACTCTAGTAAAATCTAGTCTGACCTTGCCATGCCGTTGTACAAGGTCTGGCTCTGCCCCTGATTGTTCAGCCCTAAATAGATCTCTATTCATGTGACAATACTGAGGGCATGGCGGAAGCTGTGTAGGGTGTAAGTCAGACTGAAACTTCATGGTGAATTAAACTGATTTTAATTGAGGAGGAATAGTGATAGGATGGGGCAGGGGTGGGGGGGGGGGCATTGTGTTCCCCATTTCCGATGCCCCCGGGCACCAGGAACAGTATTTTCAGGGTGAGATTCGGGTTGGCTATGACTCAAGAAAAAGAGTCAGGGACCAAGAACGGCTATGAGTTCCAGGTCCTGGAGACTCAGCTGATTTTTGCATTAAGGTTCAGGTGTGTTTTAAGAAAGTTCAGGTGAAACGTAAAAGATGCATATAATAACTGTATTGCACCCATTCATCCATCCATTTTCTGTACCTGCTTATACTATTCCGAGCCTTTCCCAGAAGCTATGGGCACGAGGCAGGGAATAACCCAGGATGGGATACCAGCATTTGTTTGGTCCCCACAAGGACAACCTCAATTTTATAAAAATCTGTGAATGCAATCAAAAAACTAAATATGGCAAAAGTCTTGTATTTTGTTTGTTTACTTATGGTTATGGTTAGGGCTGCGTAGGGGTTAAGGTTGTCATAGTTGGGATTAGGGTTATGCCCATGGATTAATGGAAAGTCCCTATAAAGGTATGAATACATGGAATGAATCAGTGTGTTTGTGTGTGATTCTGTGTGTTTCTCTGTGTGTGTGCAGTTTGCATGCTCTCCCCGCATAATGCAGGTCTCTCCCAGGTACTTGGATTTTCTCCTGCAGTCCAAAGACACGTGGTTAGGTTGAAGTCCTTAGAGTATATGAGTGTGTGTATGGCATTGCATCTAGGGTGAACACTGCCCCATCCTGCCCGGGACAGCCCCCCCCCCCACCACCTGCTCCGTGACCCTGAGCAGGATGGATAAGTATTTGATAGGTTTGTTGTTGATATTTAGGAGATCTGGTGTTTGTAATTTTTTTCACAATCCTGGGAACGCCAGACAGCCAGTGGAGTCTGTGGACTGACGTTTCAGCCTCTTACCGGCAGGGGGATTCTGTTTTCTTAGGTCCTCACTGTGTTTATTTTCTGTGCCCATTATTGTGGCCTACAGAAGGAAATGGTAGAGGCCTGTAGTAAAGAAACTAGCTTATTTGGCCCAATTCATTGGACTTCCTTTACAAACACAAACCCTCAAGTACTAATAATGGGGAGGCCTTCCCCGATTGTCAGGACCATGTGCGTTTTTCAAAAATGTTTGATTTCTGTAATAGTACCACATATTTGTCATAGGTGTAAACATGCAACTCCATTGTGCAATATTAAAAACATTGCAAACCAGCATGTGAGGTAACGACCTGAATAAGACGAAAGATTTGGCCTTTATTATTATAACCTGATATTACGGAAAGATAAGGAGTTGGTGAACCTGAAATAATTTGTGACAATAGATGATAAGAAGACAATGCCAATTGTTCTTTGTGTAATGTTAATAGAACAACAATAATTAGTAACAATATCTGGTTTTATAAACCTGTTTGAATGGTGAATGGTTGTCTTCTGAAAGGTTTGTTGGTTGCTTTGTTAAGGTGATCTTTTTAAGAAACGTCAGCATAACCTGAAAGCTGCCAAAGATGACAAATTTGTTTGCTGGAGTACAGCTCATTTATCTTAGAATGCCAGCCTTTTTATGTACCATTCATCTTTCTTTCTTTGAATGCCCTCGTATTTGGCATTTAAGCATTAATGCATACTGTCAGATAATTTAATTCCAATACACTTGTGTCATGCTTTGCACAAAACATGAGGAACGATTTTATAAAATAGCTGAATGTGAATTTTCATCGCAGTGAGATTGACTTTGCCACAAATTGTGTATTTCATTCGACTAACTGCTCTGCTTCTGCTTTCAGTCTGGTGCTACAACTCACAGGTTTCCTGCACAAGCACCTGCACAGGTGGGACGTCATTCTGTTGTGAATTGATATAAATCATCAGAAAGGAGCTCTTTCATCTAGACTCGCTGTTTGGATTTTGTTTTCCTTCATCAGCACTTTTACTTAAGAGAGAAAACTTACCATGACAGAACACTCATCACGCTCTTCCCATGGCTCACGTCATTAATCCCTGCAGGCCCAGAGTACTGGTCTAACATGAGTCACTCTCAGTGCGACGGACAGTCTCAGTCCCCCATCAACATCGTGACAAGGAAGACCGAACTGGATTGGGAGCTTACCCCCATCCACTTAACAAAGTACCAGGAATCCCAATTGTGGAGCATAAGAAATAATGGGCAATCTGGTAAGTCCCCATGCACCCATTAAACATGAAAATGCAAGAACTGTTTGTATAACATCACTTTATATATAAAAGTATCTGCTGAGAATAATGTCATATGGTAACAACCAAGAAACTGCTGGGTAACAGTCTACTTCTCTTTTTATTAAACAGTTTACATATCTGATGAGACCACTTAATGCCCTAATTTGACTTTGGTTCTCAAATCTGAGGATTATAATTGTTCAAAAACTTGCTTTTGTTGTGAGTCTCCTGGCAGTAAGTAAAGTCAGACTTTGGGAAAATGTGTTTTTATTGTTAAAATCAGATACCAAAACATGACAATGTCCCCAAAATTAAATATTAATATGGATTAAACATTCCAGAGGATAATACTCGGAAATATTCGATTTGCTATCAGTGCAAGTAAACATCCCCCATGGGCCCATGATCAGCAACGGGAAGCTGGAGACGTTTTACAGGGCGGTGCAGTTCCATCTGCACTGGGGCAAGGATGGGAATCCTGGATCAGAGCACACTGTGGACGGCGAGCAGTACCCCATGGAGGTATGGGATATGTACTCATACCGCCTTCCACCAGCAGGGGGATTCACAGCACTCGCACCTGCTCGCTGTAGCTCTCTATTCTCATGTCGGCTGATGCACTGTGCCCATGACATAGGTAATAACTGTGATCATAAATGCCATTCATAACTACAGCAGCAGTTCTTGCTGATTTTTACTTCCTGCCCACTGTGTCGCCCACAGCTCCACATCGTCCACGTAAAGCAGAAGTACGCCTCCCTGAGTGAAGCACAGAAGGACCCCACTGGCCTGGCAGTGCTGGGATTTTTCTATGAGGTTACAAGTTCAGTCTCTGTAGCGTCACCTTGGGGTCACCTTCAACAGTGCGGTCACGGGCATGGTCTCTCTTTAACGATTAACTCTTAAGTAATATGTGTGTCTTGCAGAAATCAAACGAAGATAACAAACACTATGACCCAATAATTAGTGCCCTGAAAAAGCTCACGGAAGCGGGTGAGTAATTATAGCTAATTACCTTGTCCGGGCCATTTTTTAATGTGTGTTGCCTGTTCCGAATCATTCCACTTCCAAAATGACTCTCCACTGTTGAGATGTTTGTGAAGCTCAACATCATGATGCGTGAGCGGTAGCTTTCTTAGGACCCGCCCTGACTCTCTTTCCCTCTGTTTTGTCATCTGTTTTGTGGTCTGTTGTGCTCCCAGGTGCTAACACAACGATTGCCAACATGAGGCTGGCCTCTATCATTCCGCCACAAGAGACCCTGACCAAGTTCTTCCGCTATCAGGGCTCCTTGACCACCCCTAATTGTGCGGAATCTGTGGTCTGGACTGTTTATGAAAGCACCATCCCGATCAGCGTCAGCCAGGTACAGCATGTCACAGGGAACCCTCGTCGAAGCAGCCTGCTCAATGCCACAGCCTCATGTTTGTGTCTTTTATTGCTCTTTTTCAGCTCAGCGAGTTCTCCAAGCTAAAGTTTCATGATGGGAACCCTTTGGCATACAATTACAGGTCGGTGCAGCCCCTGAATTCACGGAAGGTATACCGGTCCAGAGGTGATGAGGTTTTGGCCAGCATTACGCTCCTGGCGGCATCAGTCTTAGTGTCCATCACACTGTCACAGTCTGGCTAAACAGCACCATCCACTCTTCCAGTAATGAGCAGAGAAAAGGAGACCAATGACCTCATCTTATACTCAGCTATCCCAACCCAAAGTACAGAATGATTTAGAAAAACTATATCCTATCAATAAATCAATTTACCTTTTTCAGAAAGACACTGTGAACACTGTAAACTGCACTATGCCATATTGTTTCAATAGCCTTCACTGCAGGATATTTGCTGTGTTTAAACCCACCTAACATTGTAATTGTTGACAAATGGACAAAAGAACCTCAAGTGTCAGTGTTGAAACCCGGCACTTGCCAAGTATGTGAAGCAGCAGATGACACTTCTACAGCTAGAAAATGGAACAAACCTCCATCTATCTCTTCACCTTCTAAGCGCTGGTCCACCTGGGGCCTATAACACGCAGCAGAAGTGCTGACACTGTGCGGGCACAATGCTGTTTGGATATTTTGGCTGTATGTAATGCTCTGACTCTGGTGCAGAATTGTTACTAGCACTATTTCACGCATGCTCTCTAAGAACAGGCACTACAGTGGAATCTTATCCTCTGTTAAGGATGAACCCTGGGTGAGTGTCACAGGAAGCCAGCTGCATTGTGGGAAATACTACATGCACACACAGCTTGGACAGGACTGGCCCCAGTGCTGGGCTGGCTGTATTCATCTGGTTCTACACTTCCCAGGACTGCTTAAAGACACACTTGAGAAAGTCACACCTCTCCTTCAAAGCCACAAATCCTCAGAAATACTGAACCATCTCTGGTACAGACTTCAAGTAAGACAAGTGCCAGAGTATCAAGTTCGACTGGACTGGAAAATCATCGACTATGTGACATGTTGAGTCACTGTTGAATAGAGTGTGATTCTGAGCCTTTTTCACGTACCTTATTAATGTTTCAATAGATACCTTGATACCCACGCAGGACAGGACAATAACCCATTCTGCCCTTGAGATTCACACATTAGTTTTATAGGAAGAGTATACTCGCTTGCTGCGGTGATTTATCGATTAATGTACTTTGTACACATGTATAGAGTATATATATGCATATCAGTCCCTTGTCATTTATACTGCTATTTTATGGTTTGAAGTCAGCAGATATTTCATGGGGAAGAAGACCGAGGGAAAATCAAGTGAATTTAAAGGAAGTTTTTTTGTGCTTGTGGGAGTTTTACTGACACAAACGTGTTCTGGGGGCAGAAGAAACAGATTGGTTCAGAGTGATAACCAATCAAATTATAGAGGAGATGGGTCAAAGCAACTAGAAGAGGCGGGACCAAGACATCTAATTAGTTGGTCCCACCTCCTCTAGTCACTTAGACCCACCTGCCCACCTCCTCTACAATATGATTGGTTATCACTCTGAACCAATCATTGTTCCTTCTGCCCTCAGAACATGTTTGTGTAAGTAAAACTCCCATGAGCCTTTTGCGTTCATCACTTGTCTTCACCATGAAATCCTTCTGTCCAAAGTGGTTATTCAGACTTTGTTGCTTGTATTTTGTGTGATCACATATATATATATAATGTTACCATTATTACATGATATGACAAATATATCAAGAAAACAATGATTTGTTTCAATGTCGCCCTTCATGAAAAAAAGTTAAACACGAGAAGAATGTTATACCTTTTGTTCCCCCTTCTGTTTTGTCCAGTTCACTTGTTTATGTTTACATTCATGCTATACAATAGCCTAAGATGGTCACAGACTATCCAGTATGAACCATTGCTAGTAACTACTCCTTGCACTTCTGTTACCACCCCATCTTCATTGGGTAAACCTGCCAGTTACAATGTTTTGAGTATAGTGTTAACCCCCAGCTGAAAGTGAATTTTAAATGGTAGACTTCTCAGTTTCACAACCAGGGTTCACAGGTGATTCACATGATGCTACCGAAATGATTCCTCTAATCCATTTCTAATTGACTTGTACTAGACACAGAGGCTGGTAGCACAACCCTACAGCTCAGGCTTCCAGCTCTGATAGGAGAAGCGTAATCCCAAACCCCGACTCTCCCCATGGTCCCCCACCCTGGAGAACACCAGTGTATCTTTGTACTGTTGCCCAAGAACAATCAAAGGCCTCATTGTGACACCCTGCATGGGAAAGGCCAGGGCTGGCCCTAGGTGTTCTGGCGCCCAAGGCAAGATTCTGTTCCTCCAGCAGCAGAAAACAGATTTTTTCAATTAATTTATATTTAATGAATTTAAATAGCATGGCGTACCCTGGCTGCTGACTAACTGGCTCTTGTCTGTTTCACAAGACTATGAGTGAAATATTAAAACTAGTGTAAATAACTGTAATGTCACAGAATGCAACCAGAGGTATTCTGATTTTTTTCACCCGCTCTTTGGCACCCTCCAATTAAATGGCACCCTAGGCAATCGCACCTATAGAGTGGGCCAGCCCTGGGCAAGACAGTACTGTCTCAAATAAATGCATTACTGCAAACAGTAGAGTACATACTCGTAGTATCAAACAGTCTAATCTCACTAGAATAAAGAATGTTTGTGCATCTGGAGCAGTGGAGTGTGTGACATTAGCTGTTCACATGCCTGCCCTGCTGAGCGCAGCTCTTGACCTTCACCTATGGCCCAAAGATGCTCCTCGGGGAATGTCCATGGGGCCTCCCCCCCACAGCCTGCCGACTAGTTTCAGTGTTGTGAGCACAAAGGTGACATTCTCCCGGAAGGGAATCGATGGCGGCCAGGCACTCGCCGCTGGCCCCGTGTGTTTGGTGGCCCTTGCCAATCTGATACCAATGGACACCGAGCCGCTTTCCATGATAGAATGTCCATAGAGTGTGACAGCACATCCTCTCAGTGTCTCGCTGGAGTCACGATATTTAATTACAACCTCATCCCATACAGTGACCATATCCAACCAGACAATCGGAAGTGAAATTACCCGGCTGGGGAGCTATTACAAAGTTGGGAACTATCCAAGGTTATTTTATTCTAATGTTTTTGTGTTATTATTAAGGTGGAATTCAACAATGAAATCTGATTAAATCAGTCTCTTCTTTTATTTGAGTAAAATTACTAATAGAATCATTATTGGTCAAAAATATATTTTTGCGCTGTAATGGGTTTCACATATCCCTTATCATTTCTGATATTTAGTAGAAGAAAATAATCTCTCTTTTTAAGGTATACGAAACCAGTCCTGTAGGAATTCCATAGATCTTTTCAGGATATTGAGAAATAACCTAGGATTTTTTTCCAGCCCATTCATAGTTCAGCATCTATCCATTTGTATGTTACCCATCTTCCAAACGCTTACCAAGTACAGGGCACCCCTGAACATGGACAGTAAACAATACAAATAAAAAAAGAACACTACATAAAACAAGACAATAAAATATTGTGATGCTCAGTAGTCCCAGGCTCCCATGGGGCAGGCAAAAAGCGAGGTAGCATTGTTCCAAATGCAAGGCTCTATTATTACCAAACCTTCAAAGGACTCTTATCCAACTATGGGCGTAAATTATGGAAGGGATGGGGGGTTGTAACCCCCTTAATAATCAAAACCAGCCAATATAAGTCTCTGGACCCCCTTAAATGGGTGGAGACCTCAACTCCCTCAAAGCTCAACCCAAAATTATGCCCTTGTGTCCAGCTCACCACATAACAGCGGATTTCACGATATACCAAAACGATATCACCTACACCAGTCTACCCCACATGCCATGGAAGCATTTGGTAACCCACAAGGTGAGTAGATACACATCACAAAGAGACATGCAAGGATCAGGTAAGGATCAAGTACAAACACAGGTAAGAGCTCACGTGACAAGCGGGAGCACAGCACAGCTATTCACAATAACAATAGACGAGTCATGCAGAGCATGCTGGGATATGCAAATGAACTCCATTGAAGTGAAGCCAACCACCGACACTACAGTGCCTATAAAAAGTATTCACCCCTTTGGATGTTTTACCCTTTTATTGCTCTTATAAATCAATCATGATCAACATAATTTGGCTTTTTTGACAAAAAAATTACAAAAAAAACCCTTTAATGCCAAAGTGAAAGCTAATTTCTACAAAATAATGACAATTAAATAAAAATATGTAACAAAATAAGTGATTTATGCAATATTCACCCCTTCAAGTCAGGATTTAGTAGATGCACCTTTGGCTGCAATCATAGCACGAGTCTGTGTGGATAGGTCTCAATCAGGCTTGCACATCTGGAAACTGCAATTTTACTCCATTCTTCCTTGCAAAACTGTTCAAGCTCTGTCAGGTTGCGTGGGGATCGGGTGTGAACAGACCTTTTCAAGTCCAGCCACAAATTCTCTATCGGATTGAGGTCTGGGCTTTGACTCGGCCACTCCAGAACATCCACCT
>JAAGVU020000103.1:30243982-30282188 GCA_011763525.2 Mormyrus iriodes | reverse complement strand
CCGTGTGTGTGTGTATATACATACAGTGTGATAGATAGCTGCTGTATGGGGCATATAGCCCCGTGTGTGTGTGTATATACATACAGTGTGATAGATAGCTGCTGTATGGGGCATATAGCCCCGTGTGTGTGTGTATACATACAGTGTGATAGATAGCTGCTGTATGGGGCATATAGCTGTGGTGTTTCTGCTCTGCCTTCCCCTGCAGGCTCCGTATGTGGATGTCATCTGTGTGAACAGTTACTTCTCCTGGTACCACGACCCGGGACACGTGGAGGTGATTCCGATCCAGCTCACAAACCAGTTTGAGAACTGGTACAGGAAGTATGAGAAGCCCATCATCCAGAGCGAGTATGGTGCGGACGTCGTTCCAGGCCTGCATACGGTGAGTGCTCAGGACAGGACATTGTTGCCTGTTTTGGATGAGATATCCGTCTCTCCAGGGTCTTACAGCTGCCTTCCGTAACCAATATCACTGATAGAATGTGCACACTCTGACAGCATGGATCCAACACAGAACCTACAACAACATAGTCTTAGCGCCATAACATTTATGTTATTATTCATAACAGATGCGTACCTTAAGCACTAAAGTACAGCCTGTTACTTTTTAAAATCGGCCACACTGTTCTGTTAACTAAAAATAAACTGACTTCCTTTATAATGCAAGCAAATGATTCCTGCACCCCCACCCAATGCCCAGGACCCCCCCATGATGTTCACAGAGGAGTACCAGAAGACGGTCCTGCAGCACTACCATCGAGTGTTTGATGAGAAGCGGAAGGATTACGTTGTTGGAGAGCTCATCTGGAACTTCGCAGATTTTATGACGGCACAGTGTAAGTGGTCAATGGGCATCGCGGGCACTGCTTGTTTGCAGAAGAGCACTGGTTGGCAGGCTGTACCCACACGTTTGCCTGAGCTGCTGCTGCTCGCCTGCAGTTTTCTGACTCGCTGAGAGCCATCGCGACCCTTTCAGGCTGATGTCTGACCTGCTTCTGCAGCCGTTTAATGAGCCTGCGTCCTGTGACGTTCATGACCTGAAAGCTGAACTCGGCAGGTTATCGAAAGTGGTGTCACATACCTGAAACTTCAGCACCCTGCGGGGCGTCGGCTCATCGCCAACCGTGCTGGCTGAATTAACAGCATTCCAGATGGTTCCATTACAGCTCTCTGACCAGTCCTGTTTGCTGACTAATGGTGACGTGTTTCGTTTTTGTTTCGTTTTATATCTGCAGCGATTACCCGTGTGGTTGGCAACAAGAAGGGCATCTTCAGTCGCCAACGGCAGCCCAAAGCAGGAGCATTTCTTCTGAGGGAGCGCTATTGGAGGCTGGCCAATGAGACTGGGGTCCTACCCCCCTGGACCAGATACCCCTGCCACTGAGGCTGCAGCCATCACCTCAGTCCCCCCCACCCAGTGCCTCATCTGACACTGACAAGTTGAAGGACACTTCTTACCAGTTAGCCACTTCTCTTCTAATAGGGAACCAACCTGCTGCCCTTAAAAATGGGAATGACTGTGATGCCGTCATCAGCTGAGCTGTGCCTGTGTACGGCGGTTTTATACAAATAGAAATGTAACCCCCTGCGGCCTGCAGACTGATTATCGTACAGCTAACTCTTTTATAATGAACCGTTAAGTGATTTAAGAATGTCAGGAACAAAATGGGCTTTTCTGTTTTTAAATAGATTTCTATGTGTATACATGTTGGAACGTGTCTAAAGTCAACATTTCACTAACCCATTGTACAACAAACAGGCGAACCTTAAATTTAAAAGAAATTTTGCATCATTTAAAGAGGGAGGTAGCTGTCTAGTGCCAAGGCCTCTGCTTTGTTTTCTGTTGGGACTCAAACAAATTGAACTATTACTGAAAGCATGGGAAGGCCAGGCCTATCTTGGCCTTGGCATGTAAATTGATGAGCATTTTAGGGCATATTCTTACTATGGCAATGGTGCTCAGGCATGGTGCTAGGCAACCAGGCCAAGTTTAAGTACACTCTTAAATGCACTTCACTTAAAGCCAGCCAGACACTTTCATTTTTAATTCTATGCAGTAAGGTGGCTTAACTGACCACTTCAAAAGCCACTCCTGTCTTCCATTTCTGCATGTTGAGTTAATTCTGAGGCATCATTATGCGAGTGAAGTGGCACTTCAAATTTAAATTTCAGGACATCACATAATTTAAAAAATCAGTTTTCACTGAACTCTCCTTGTAAATGTATCACAAGCATTTTCATTTGCCTTACTTCATATCAACTTTTGTGAGAAATTTGGGAGTGAACAAGTTTTTAAAATTAATCATATAGCATAAATGGGGTGAAAGCACCGGCGCAAACCGGAGCCCTCGCCCAGGTACCTGCTGGAGTTGAAGTCGCCTTACCCCAAACCGATATGAGGCATCTGATAATTTCAAAGTGGGTGATTTTCTTTGAGATAAAATTAATTTGTATTGTGCAAATAATTTTTTCATCAAATTTACAAAATAACCACAACTTGTAATTAGCAGGGTAATAGGCTTATCAGTTAGTAGCTTATGATCTTTGACCTAAATTCTATATTAGTGTTTGCCAGTTCGATAGCTAAATAAGCACAGATAGTGCAAGACAAAAAAAAAGTTTATTACCTTGTCAGAGAAAGATGATCTTATCCTTCAATCTGTCCATCTTCCAGGCAGTTATCCTGAGCAGGGTCCAACATAGGCAGCCTGGGTACCAGGTGGGTGTACACCCTTTTTGGAAAATGTAATCTGACATTTAACGTTGCCCAATGTAGAAGTCTTACCACAGCACAAGTTAAGATTAAGACCTCTTACTCGTCACCTAATAGATTAAATGAACTTGTATGTAAAAGCACCCGATTTGAGGTCATATAAACAGGGCATGGGAAGGGTAGAAGGGAACAGTCACATCAGAGGGAATGTTTTAATGGTTGACGATTTCCACACAACAACGACAAGGATCCAAGCATCACGGTGACTACGCCATCAAACAGTGGATCTTACACCATTCCGGGGCTCCGTCCTCCAAGCCACCATTAACACTTTATGTAAGAAAAGACAGCATTTAAACAACAGGTATTTGGCAAATACAGAAATATACTTTTAGAGGTCTCCACCAGAAACAGCCCCTCCCCCCCAAGCCTCTGATCCATTTAATCTACTAAAAACACCTGGTGTTAAGTTCATATAGGTCAGGGGCTCAGTGATGGTATTTTGCTCCTGTGTGTAACAGTAGGAGATAAACAAGAGCGTCAGTAGACAGATTGAGACAAAGCAAAACATCCATAATCCTAACAGACAAAAATGTTTGAGATTAAAAAAAAAAAAAAAAAAAAAAAAGTTTTGGAGTCTTGAACGCAAGGGGTGAACAAACAAAACTGCACAACCTTTTTACAAAACAAGGTCTTAGTGGGCTGTCCTTTCCCCCGAAATGCCCATTACAGCAAAGAACGTGTGCAGAGGATTCGTGACAATTGGTATATTTCCAAACAAAGCTGACAAGTGCCCATTTTCCACTCGTTAGTCGTTGGCTTTGAGAGCAAGGCCCAGACAAGAAGGCACTTTTTGTGCTGTTCAGCATTTCAAGACAATCCGCTGTTGCTGACACATTAGCACGTACATTAAAACTGTTCATACCATTTTAAAACTTCCTGTTACATATTAGGCTCCATAACCACAGGATTTCACTTTGGAAGCTTGTGTGTAAAATGAGAAAAACTGACAACTGTTCAATTAAAAAAAAAGAAATTGCATTATCTCCCAGAAAACAACCCATGTTAAGCACATCTGTAAATATCACAGTACAACAGTGCACATAAGCAAATACTGTACAGTGTCTAAAAATTAAATTACATGACAGCACAGTGGTTTACATCATTCAGAAATGACACCACCCAACAGCATCTTAGACAACATGGATGAGACAGCCACCTGTCTGACACACCTATACCTACAAATAGTATACAACCCCCCAAACGCCCATTTCTTTATCCCCATTGGCTGTTTTCACCGAACTCATCTGAACATGAATTTAGATAAATTTGTTTTTTTTGCCATTTTTCCTAGGTATTCCACTTTAACATTTAACAAAGGGTTGATAGACCTCTTTCATTAAGGTTATCACTTATTGTTCTTTAAGTGACAATTATGGGTTGTGACTTGTAATCCATTTCACCACGCAGTTTGGATAGATTTATATCTAAGCTGCACTGGATGCATGTGCAATTCACATGGGAAGATACACAGAACAGGAAACATCAGAAACAAGTGTATGTACTGATGGAAGTTTAAAAAAAAAAAAAAAAAATGTGTTTAAACCATAAGCACCATAATCTTAGCATTGCAATATTAGCATAAAGTACATTAAGTTTGGTGCTTCTAAAAGAACCAGATTAGAACCCAGAATAACCTTGGTATAACATTTATTCTGACAGTATCAGTGAAGTACTGTACATTTCAACAACACACATACGGACGGACGGAGCCTGGGGACGATGAACACAGACGGGTACACAGACACCACGGAGATGCCCTCAGCCAATGAGAGTACACACAGACACCATGGAGATGCCCTCAGCCAATGAGAGTACACACAGACACCACGGAGATGCCCTCAGCCAATGAGAGTACACACAGATACCACAGCGTTGCCCTTCAGCCAATATGAGAATTTAACATTTTTGAATGCACATTCTGCACAAAAATATACATTTATAGATGATCATATCAGCCGGGGTTTCTATGAATAGGCAGCGCTAACAGCTGTGGACCGACTCCGCTCTGCTTTAGCAAAGGACTTTACCAACAGAATCTCCAATAAAATGCAGAACGGTCATCAGGCTACACAGAGGATTTCTGTACTGCGGTTGAGCACGGCTTGGTGCACACACACAAACACTGGGACATCACCATCACTGTGACGAAGGGACTCAACCTTGGGCCTGCTTCACACCCCACTATCTGAATGGTTCTGCAGAGAGACCGATCAGATCTCACTGAGGAGTTCACACTGTTTTTAAAAGCATTTACATCCTCAGAGATAGGCAAAAAAAAAAACAACAAAAAAGGCTGAGCTACCATGGTATCGGAAAGAATGACTGATCTCGGAATATAAATCCCGCAGGAGGAATAATCGTCATAGGCACGCGATTCTGTGATGAACGTAATGTCCAGATTCAGGACTTGTACCTCGGCCAAAACTGACTCTGAAGATAGACCATGGGTGAAACACCCCAAGTCCCTTCGAGCTGTGGCCCCCCCGGGATTTAGAAAATGGCGAGAGAACTTTACTCTTCCATACAACAGTGGATACCGTGCTTTATTCCTAGCCTGGATGGTGGAATATACGATGTGTATACACACACACACACACACACACACACACACATACAAATTTGGTAGTGCAATCATTATCCTACTGGATGGCGACTTTTCAGATTTTGGTCAAAACGAAGACAAGCTTGGAACTGCGCTCAGCAGCCATTCTGAGATGTGATTGTGCCTCAGTGGTCCTCTTCAAAACCATAAACTCAGCGTATCTGCAGGTGTAATCAGTCACTACCACTTGTCAGGAAACAGTATCTAGACTATAAAACAAATTGATCATGCATTTACTTAATCGCCACGATTCGCTCCCTACGAGTTTAGGCCTAATGATTACTCACCCTATCCATTTAAGAATAAACTTAAATCCACTCGCGTCCTCCACAGTCACTACTGGAGCATTCCACCAGCGCTTGGTCCTTCATGTTATCCAAACCCCATCCCTTACAAAATAGTCATGTGGGGGCAAAAAAGAAAGACAAAAAATGTCAATTTTCCTTACATCCTTCCTTTTATATGACATGTGATCTCTGTCCCACAAAATAAGTGTTTTTAACTGCAAAAGAAACTGTTTGGAAGCAAGATCTCCTGGTGGTGAGTAAGAAGTTCAGAGGTCACGTCTTTGCTGTATTTTTTTGTTTTTTTGAGTTGCTGTTTTTCCTGCTTAGTCCCTCTTGGTTTGAAGTTGCTGCTTCCAAGCCTCGTTCAAGTAAACCAGTCGCTTATAGTTGAGGATGAACAGGATGATGTTCAGCACGTACGTGGTGATGCAGATGAGGCAGAAGTCCTTCAAGACGAAATAGAGGATGTAGGCTAGATACAAGGAGCCCAAAACTGATGCAATGGATGTGGTCATTAGGATCAGAGCAGCCACTGCGCTGACAGTCATCCCTGTAAGAGATACACAGATACCATGAGAACATAAATAGTTACATAGAGACCATAAGAAAGGCCTTTAAATCACTGTGCCTTTTCAATGATTAAAACCATCAGTTCATTGACCATGCAGCTTGATGATGAGCAATAACTCTGGTCCAAACTCAGATGACTTACATTATTTTTTTTTTATTAGTGATCCACTCTGGGTAGCTACGCTATTAAAAATAAAGAACATGAACCATCCAGGTTTGGACCTGATTGTTTAACCTGGAGCACAAGGACCCTGGGCAACAAAAAGTTCATAAGCAGAAGAGTAGTGATGAATCTTATTGGTCATACTAAAGCAAGTCACTCAATGCCTATGGAATGAAGACCACGACGTGCTGGCACAGGATATTACTAAGATTCAAGAGTTTACCATATGCATACATGTCCTTTCAGTTTCTGGTAAATACAAATTAAACACAAATATAAAATTAAGGTGCTTTAATAAGAAATTTAAGTACATTTATGAGAACATCTGCACAGTGCAATGTAATTCAAAACTGGTTTCCTGCCATTTTGCCATCTATATACGACGATAAAACCCACAACTTGAACTGTGTAAATATCATTGACTGGCAGGTTCCTCGTGTTTTACACAATTTTAGAACCAGTAATAAATGTTTTAAATCGCAGAAAAGTATGTTAGAGAAAACACCAAACACTCCTCAAAAGCAAGTGAGAACATAAGAAGCCTATCCTGTAGGTAGCTCATGTGAACTCTACAGGGTGGACCCAATGGCAGCGTAGACAGTGACAGCCACCACAGGCTATTTTCCATGCATGAATTTCACAACAGCCTTATTCTTCTACTCAGAAATGAGAAGTGTGACCTTTTGGCTAAAACCATGACACAGGGAGCTAACGACCCTGCATCACCCAGGTGTAGTGCAGATGTACACACAAGGCATTTTGACCAGTCAATTGTCAGTGACCTAACCAGCACAGTTTAGTTGCACTTCTGACCCTGCTATTAGAGCAGGGCCATGTCAGCACATATACAGGTTGGGTACATCTACGATGGGAAACCATCTCTTTGTGATACGGCTTGGTTCTTGGTAGCAGTGGAAAAGCACCAATAGAGAAGTAAATTTTTGCCCCAAGAAATCTGATTGGTTGTCATGGTTATAAAATCATACAAGAGAAAAAAAGGGAGCTTCAAATGAGACAACCTACATCATAACAATATTTTCATGAAGGAAACAACTCTACACTTAGGGGATTTATCCCTATATAAACCTTACCGCTTAACCCCAAGGCACTCATCCTGAAGGTCACGGCCACTAAGAGCAATGCATCACCTTGGCAACTAGGATATCATCTTAATATTAACATGTACATCTGAGGCCTTTTGGCTCAGAAAGCCCCTCCCTTCCTGAGGGATTTCCACTTCTGAGAGCACATCTCATGAGGCACAAGCTGGTCACCAGCGACAGGAAAATCTTGTAACAACGATTCAAAACCAATCTAAAATTGCGGAAGAGGATTGCAACAGTATCGCATGACACGTTTCATAAACTGTGAACAAGATGTTTAAGTTATGATCAATCGTATTACATTTACCCTGCCGACAATAAAACAAAACATGACACCACACCTTAAAAGTTCATTAAAAAGGTCCTTGAACAAAACTGAGAGACATACATCCAATGCTGAGCCTTACCAATTGATTCGGCGAAATTTGAATTTTGGTCTATAAAGACCAACAGCAGCAAGAGGACAAAGGGCAAAATATCCCCCAAAAGCATTGGCAACTGAACAACTAGGCCTGGAGATTGTATATTGGTATGTGTGTTAAGGGGACCACTGAAGATTAATTTCCATACTAGCAAAGCTGCTCTTGCGTTAACTATACACATCTACCACCATAAGTACAGAGTCATGACTCAGTCCACATCTACCACAAAAATGAGTCACATGACTTCCGCTGCCTAATTAGGGAGATCACTTTGGTTTTACGGGGTACAGTAGTTTACAGCATTTCAATCATATAAACCAGGAGCATTTTCAGTTTAGATCTTACAGACAGCAGATGAGGGCAAGAACAAGTAAAGAACAAAGTACTTCAAAACTCTGCATAACTCAGAAAAAGTAAAAGTATGCAATGGGTAGTGATTCACTTGGCAGGCAGGACCTACCACACTGCAGGTACAATAAGGATACGTCAGGTAACAAATCAATTCAATGGACTGATGCCATTCCAGAAAAAAAGGGACAAATTAAATTTTGTAAATGATCTGTAATCAAAAATGAAACATCTGAAGTAGCTCATGGTTTTGCATTACTGAACTGCCTACATTATAGGTTGTACTGTTCATGTCCCTAATTTGAATGGTGTGCCTACTGGATGCTAAACCCTGGGACAGACACAGTTTAGCACACACACCTAAAATGTGTACAGCATTTATTAAAGGTAAACTCTCTCAATCCACAGCAGATGAATCGCAGAGGGAATACTTTCCTCCCACAAGGGATTTTAACAACAATTATAATTACGTGCCACCAGGATGTCTCACTGCCAGCCCCCCCGCCCCACACACACACACACACATTGCACAGATTACGGTTATTCACTGGTCTCTCTAAGGAAAATGGTTAACTACTCCTTTGATGCAAAGCTTGAAAAAGTTGGGCATTTAAAATGTAATATTCTGATCACTCCAACAATCGCACAAGGTGTCTGAGGGTCTAATCAGGAACCAATTAAAGCCCAATCCTCTTTGTTGCCGTTCAGGACAGGAGCCGCTGCCCCCTGCTGTCCTGCACGCTTCATCTCCCCATCTGCAGCAAACTACACGGTGTGACAGGAGATTCCCCAGAGCATTTCAGCAATTCCAACACACCTGCTCTATAGACATGATCATGGCCCATTAAAAAGTAACTGCCGGGTAAAACCGGCTCATGTGATTGACATTGGGGAGAAAAAAAAAACAGAAGCTCTTCTAGGTGAATTTGTTTCAGTTCTGCATTGAGCGACACTGCTGGCTTCTAAACTCCCAATAAATCACACTTACCTAGTAACAGCTGCAATCCATAAAAGAAAAGTCCATAGACGCTGTTTGGCTGGTTCAGCACGCTATTTGTGCCAAAAATGGATCCCAACAGGCCAAATCCTCGACCCCACCTAAGAGGAAACAGCAGAAGGTTTAAAGAGAAGGGTTCGAGCACAGCTGCAGACATTCCACTTCTTACTTTTCTTAAATCATTACTACTTGTCACTAAGTGTTACTAAATGTTACAGCAAGTCTCTGAGCCAGAATCATCATACAAAGATGACAAAACCTTAAAAGGCTATAGCCAGTACTGCTCAAAAGTCAGGCTGCATGTGTGCAGGCATATTCAGGTATCATACTTCTACACACAGCAGAGTACTCATTATAAGGCAAATGGAAAATCTATATCCAATTAAGTACAGCCACAAATTTAAAGCAACAAGGAAAAGGGTGTCTGTTCCCATATGGTCTCAAATGACTCAATTTTAAGCGAACAGAAAGCCCTATTAATAACCCTTATGAGATTTAGTCATTGTCAAAAAAAAAAGGGTTCATTAAAATATTTTAGGCAACCAGCCACTCATACCAAAACTGGTTAGCTCAAACTTAAACAACAATATGGCATGCAAACAAAGCAACTTTGCCTTTATTTGGACATGCTCAAATGTCTGTGGACACCAGTAGATTTACAAATATTCATAACCAGAAGAAAAAGCATTGGGGCCAGTTCAACGGCTTTGTGCCATGCCACGCAATTTCCTGAAACGCACTTATGAACTCTCCCACTCGCTGAAGGCAAGAAAGCAATGTGTCGAATTAGAGGACCAGTTCACTTTTTACACCAATGTCACCTGACTGCCCCACTCTCACAAACTGTAGCTAAGCACAGCACGCAAGGAACAATACGGTCTCCAGTCACAAAATGCACTTAACCAATTACTATGAGGAAAAGGTAAGGTTACTTCAGAACAGGTTCTGCTTAAGTCATGGCACAATTACACAAGCTATTTTATGAGGAATGATAACCATCCATCCACCGCCCCACCATTCTTCTACAGCCATCAAATTCATTGTGCCTTTCCTAATGAATCTTAAACATGGCCCAGCACCTTCCGAACTTAAACAGACCATTAACATATACAGATACACAAACTATTAATTTCACAAATCTGTAACTTCAAGGCAGCAGAGTGACTCAGTGCTGCCACCTCATAGTCCCAGAGAGTGAGATCGTTTGCATGTATGTATTTTTTGATCCATACACATCCCATCCAGGGTGTCCCCTGCCCTGTGACGGACTGGCATCCCGTACAAGGTGTCCCCTGCCTTGTGCCCTATGCTGCCCGGCACAAGCTCCAGTCCCCCTGCAACCCCAAGCAAGATAAAACAGAAACATTGGTACAAAATGCCATCAACGCCTAGCCACATTTCCCATATCTCAACACATCAAAGGCCAGGGGACAGGATTTTGGTGTGACCATGATCTAAAAGCAGCATACAGAAGTAACTACATCCTAATTTCAAAAACAGCTACAGTCAGCCACTGGGTACGTTACTCATCAGTTTCCATGATTCCCTTCACTTCGCCAGTATGAGCTAAGACGGGACAAGGCATCACACCTGAACGTGCCGAAAATGTGGATCAGGTTAATTGTATTTCTATTTGTGACTCAACAAATATCAGTCACAAGACAGCTTCTACAATGGCTTCTTGTGAATGCCCAGCTGCTTCCTATGACTTGCATACCTTCTACTTTAATCTCTCATACCATGAATGCTACGGCTGATTCACCGCAGCAAGCTGTCCCATTCTTATCTTTACTATTCTACATACAAACCCACAATGTGCTCATTTAGTTCCTCTAGACATATGGACATCACGGGCAGGAGACCGATGAACCCAAATCATCTCCGAACCCTCGCGTGGCCCTCTTATCTCCTCCGATGACGGTTCAGTTTAACATTACGCAAAATAACGACCCGCTCAATCAATAGCGCAGATAAAGGTCCAAAGTATCGCGCAGCATCGGCACATCTACACGGGCCAGGGCTCCACCGAGGCGGCGGGCGGGAGCGAGCTGAAAGCGGGAGTGTCTGGGCCCCAGTGCTCCCGGCACAGCGCTCGATTCCAGCGAGGAGCCGGCATATAGCCGCTTGGCTCCGGCTTCCTAGCAAGTCTCTCCTTTACGGTGACAAAGCAATAGACACACCTTAAAAAAGAAAAAAGAAAGAAAGAAATTATATAAACAAACGGCTGAAAAGTTCCGCGGCGCGTCCGAAGCGCATCGAGCGATTCAACTCACCGGTAGTCGGCGATGAATAAGAACGCACCGGGGCTTCCAGCCACTATAAATGCGGCATTATTACTAAAAAAGAATACTTAAAAAATCCCTACTGATGTGCCCGCAGGATGCATCCGCACCTGGGTACCCGGCATACAGCCATTTCAGCTCTACCGACGGCCGCTAGTATCCGACCCAAACCAAGCTGATAATCTGGTAGCAAAGCGGCGCCCGGGCCGGAGCCGAGCTCGCCGGGGGTCCCCGGGCAAGGGCCGAGGTGGCCGCATCCCCATTACGCTCAGGCCTCGAGACATCGTCACGCCGTGAGACGCCCGTTGGTCAGCGTCGGGTTGGACAGCTTCCGCAGCGACCGTACCACGGCGGCCTCCACACTGCCCCTCTAGCCCCGCTTCCCCGTAGCCCGGCTGACAGGCGGCGGCCTCACCTGGAGGTGAACACCTTGGAGCAGCTGACGGAGGCGCCCATGTCGCACATGGCCTGGTAGTCTGGGTCCCGCGCCTTTTCCTGCTCCACATGGAAGGCGTAGAGAGACAACAGGGCCCCCAGCAGGCACACCAGCAGCCGGGCTGTCCGTTCCCACCGCGGGGTGGACACTCTCAGCACGGGCGCCGCCATCTTTATCCGGCCTCGCTAAGCTCTGGCCGCCGCCTGGCGCTCGGGACTCCGGGAGCTGCGACGTGTACGGCACGCCGGGGGCGTGTCAGGCGCTGGGACGGAACCGCCGTTCCGTGCAGAGAGCGGGAGCGATCCGGCGGTACCGGGGACCGCGCCGGAGCCGGGAGCCTTTACCAGCGTTTACTGGCATTCATTCCGGGTTACAAATTAAAAGCTCGCCTACTGTGAAATGCTTAGCTCCAAGAGAACCAAAAATATGTACTCTAAATATCCATTAGTCCGACTCACTTCCGGTTTTAATATTGTTGGAACGTTTCGAAAGCGTCTGTGACGTCACGAGGCCACTGGGATGATGTTTGTAACAATACACGCCCCCCGCCCCCCCCCAAAAAAACACCTGACTCGGCAAGGTCTGACGTGTACCCCCTCATATAGTGTATTAACAATTTGCACTTAACCGCTTATTCAGTAATACACATTGTATGTCTAACACCTTGTTTTATATTCAAAATAATACACCTATATATTTTATTCTGATGCGGCGTAAGTGTTAATGAGTTTCCTTAATGCCTTCACAATACAAAAGTTCGTAAATTAAAACTCTGAAAGCGAAAACTTGCTGAAATTAAGCTGGGGCAGCAGTATCTAACTGTCAAAATACCATCGCCTTTCAAATAATCACATACTAATTATGCTCTGAGAATTTGATGAATGTCTCTTCGCAAACAGATTTGTTTTCCCCAGTCATTTGTAAATCAGCTGTTAAAAGTATTTCATAAAGCGTGAAATACAATTCTTGATTTTAAATTATTCTCTCTTTATGCTTACGAAGCCAGTTGGTTGCCATACTGTGCGAAGAGTTTTAAAGAGTAAAGATTCAGATAAAACTTTATTGATCTCAGGGGAAAAATCTTGTGCATACAGCAACAAGTACACAGGCCACAGACAAACATGGATATACAGTTCAAAACACAAAAGATAAAGTGCAAACACAGTACACATACAAAGAAGTTAACGTAGTGCAAACTAATTAAAAAGTGCACAGTACAAAAATGGAATATCATGAAGAACAGAATATTAGAAATTTAAGGAAAAAAATCAATAACATTTACACAATATAATTACATCTCATTATTTAAGCACAGCAACAATAATAATACATTAGCGATGGCATTGGTGCCAGGAAAAAAAACAGATAGCACCGGATTTGTCCTACATGTCTTGACTGATTGATTTCAGCCTTTTAATAACGATCGTAAAACCATTTAAACTTTATAACTGTAATATAAATCATTGTTGGTAACTGGAACCCTCTACCGTTTCATTTTGTGCTTGAAAGCGCCGTCTGCTGGCCGTAGATGTGTAAATATGTCAAATATATTTTTAGTTACTTTTCTCAGATTTTTATCCAAAGTGACTTCGTCTTAGTTCATTTACATTTAGCCCTGTCTACCTTAAATTCGACAACTAAAATTCGATAATTGAACAAAAAATCCTGCTTCGTGATACAGGCCCTGGTTTAAGATAAACGATAAAAAATTACCTCTAGTGGCGTTTAGCTGACTTTTAAAGGGACACGGCAACTGGGTTTAAAGTGCACGCTCAAAGACACGGAAGTGGCGTTCAAGAAACCACGTTTATTTTGTTAAACTCCAAACTGCAGCTAAACAAATGACAGAGCATTTGCCTGTGGGATTTTCCCTTATGGGGTGTATATTATGCGGGATCCTTCAGCAGTACTGTAACGAGCCAATCAGAGCTCACCAAGGAAGGCCAATCCACAAATCAAAAAGCAGTGTTTCGAGGCGAGGGACACGTGACGTACAGGCCTGTAGTCAGTCGCATTTGTTTATAAACACGTCCTGCAAGACTCGCAAGCAATGGACACGGATATTGAGACCTTAACCTCTTTCGAAGAGGAGCACTACGATCAATATGATTATTATAATCTGATCGAGTACCCCTGCCATGCCGGGGGGAAAGGCAGAACCAAGCGGGAAATCGGAATGAACACGAACCGCCACTGCCCTGCTGGGCACGAACGAAAAATAGCAGAGAAATACCACAACAGCGAGATGAAGCGCAGGAGGACTAAAAGCTGCTCCTCTTAAAGACTGTATTTTAGGTAATAACAGAGAAAGAAGTAATATACTCAATTAAGAATTAAGATCAGATGCTTGTTTTGTATGCATGCCCCTTCACTTAAGTCAGCTTAGGCATGTGATTGTTGATCTTCCTGTTCGACCAAACTGATATGTATATCAGCTGCCATTTTAGGACTACTGTTTGAAGACTAGATTTGGATTTTAAATACTTTTTAAGACGACTGTTGTATGCATTTAGGTGTTCTTTGTTTGTTTTTAAGATCATATGGTGCGCTTTTCGTTGTGGGTTGTAAAGTGCTCTATATGACACTTAGAAATTGCACTGCAGCCTTCATTTACTAGACTTAAATCTTTATACCCAGGAACTGTAACAGGCGTAATGTTACCCACCCAGTTTCCAACATGGAGGCCCTGGATTATGCTGTTATGCTTTACCTTTATCGGAACAGAGAAGAAAATCGAAAGTGAATTTCTGTGGAATTATATCTAAACCTTTCTGCTTTTAAATAATGAATACATTTAAGCACGAGAATATACAGAAATGCCTAAATGATTGAATATCCGGATCTATAAATGGATCGCCTCGCAATAAAATGTAATGCTAGAATACTATAAGTAAACTTGGATGATTCATGCGTTTATAAACATTAAATATTTATTTATTGCATTTATAACAACTGCTGGATTTTCTTTCTGTAGTTCTGCTGTTTGCCTGCCTGAATCTTGGAGAATCTTCAAGACCTGGAAGCAGTGAACGTGATATACTGGCATCAACATGGATCCTGCCATAACTGTTTCCTATCAAACTACCGACTGTAGATACCAGATGATATCTGTCATCGTGTTACTTATACAAATGCACGTCAGATGGTTACAAATATAAATGTAAATCAGTTCAACCTTTATCTGAAGTTCACGTGGAAAGTTGACTGGTGTCATTTATAATAAAGCAACTTCATGCAAAATTATTGTATTCACTATTTTAGAGTTTGAATTTTCCATTTTACACATTTTATCCCACTCGTAACCTGGAAAAACTATATATATATTATTGAAATCTACAGACTTATTTGTATTTTCTTATTGGTAAATGAGCATTGAAATCAGAAGGAACACCGAAATAATTCAAAATAATCTGTTTTGTGTGATGATACCTGTTTCTTCATTGGGATCTTTGGAGAAATGTATGGTCATGATTAAAATATAATATACACATTTTTAAAAACACAATTTTGGTTATTACTCAATCCTGCAGGTTTTATGTCTTTTGATGTAAGGTGCTGGAGATACATTACTCCAAATAACAGTAGTTGTGACAAAATGTCTTTGTTTAAATGTTGCTAGGCATAGGTTTTATATCTGTGTCTTAGTTACTCGGTTTGTGTTTCCCCTAGACATTAAAACCGCAAGTACCGCTTGTCCCAATCTATCATGGACTATGTATTGTAACGATGTACTTACGATCAATATCCTCGTTATTATAAATCATAGCCATGAGATGCAGTCGGCTGTCTTGGCGCTCCGCCCTGTCTATTTTGCAGTAACAGCCTGCAAACATATTAATAACACCACAACACTGATTTCGCATACCTACTTACAGAATGAGCAGCTTTTGCGCGCATGAGCAATAGGACTGACGCATGGGATACCATAAATCGCTTCTTCAAAGATCGTAGATTACAGAAATTAGGCGTAGGAGTCTGCGTATAGGGTGCAGAAGCACCAATTAACATTCATTTCAGTCGTCGGCGAACGAAAGTACATGATCTTGGTTTTGTTATTGTGTTATGAAAACCACGTTATTTGAGCCCTAAGCGGAAGTAACGGCCGTGCGTCGATGACGCTCACGTGAAGCGTCACAGGCAGCCTCTCCCGGAAGAGCCGGAGTGGATGTTTTCACGTGGAGGTCTGGTGGACGGCAGGAGTTTCCGATTCAAACATGCAGATCTGCAGTGTGTGCAGTGAGACAGTTCCCAAATATCGATGCCCGACTTGTAAGATCAGATAGTGAGTATAGTTTTTAATATATGTTCTTGTTTTTTTTCGGGGGAAAACTAAACGAGCTAAACTGATGCTCGTGTTTTGCACTCGACTACGTTATTTGGTAGTGTGGAATCTGGGTATTCTCTCGGTGTAAGATTCAGTTTTGTAAATTACCATGAATATGTCCCTTAACTGAACTGTGTCTTTCTTCCTTTCCAGCTGCTCAGTGATTTGCTATAAGAAACATAAAGGTATGGCGCTTCCATAGCATCAGTCGTGGACTCGCTTATAGGGAATTGTCACATCTGAGATCTTTTTAAAAACCTTGTATATATAAAGACATCATATTTAATGGGATCTATGATCGTTAATTAAAGATATGTATGATGCGTGAATGGGATATATTCCTAAATTTCTGCAGAGGAGGTGAAGCTGCCTAAAAAAAGTAAATTTTGACCTAAGTCAGAATTTTGAGATAAATGTGTTCTTTTCCTACTCCAGATGGCAGAAACGGGCTTCCATACAAAAAGGCAGTTCGCAATGTGAAATTACTTATCTGGCCTCATTGCACAAAAACGCATAGATAGTTTCGGATATTCTCCGTTATAATGCTACCTTTTATACTGTTTTGCTTAGACGGCTGTTCGCTTGTGCAAGAGACTCGGGCCACAGCGTTACCCGAACTTCGCGGGACGCGGCGTAGAGGTTGGTCAATCGCAAGAAGGACTCTTATTTATAATGTGTGAAATCGCGCCAATTCCTCGTGTGTTTTTAAATGTTACAGATGGCGACTGGACTGTGGAAGATCTCGTCGATGAAGAGGATGAGTCAGACAAAGTTCCATTAGAAAGACTTAAAAAACTGGGTAATTGTAAACGTAACAAAATAGTTTGAAATGTGTTAAATGCTGTTTGAAAGGGTTATATATTTGTCCACGTGATCTGTATTAATTATGCATTTAAAGGTCACATCCTCCTCTCCTTAACCTATAAAATTTATCATTCTCTACATTTCTAATGGCTGTGTAATATTTAAAATGTGCATGTGTCAAATCACCCAGTAAGATGATATTAGATGATTGAATTTCATCGCCACATTTTCGTTTCCTTACAGGTGAATCGGAAGAACTCAAAGGCCTGCTACATAATGCTCACCTTAGGCAGCTTCTGCTTGCTGTGGACAGAGCGGAGAACAAGGCGGACATCATGAAAGTGGCCATGCAGGAGCCACTGTTTGTGGAGTTTGCTGATCAATGCTTGAAGATCATAGAGCCAATGGAGTAAGAAGACTTATGAGACTAACCGATCAAACATCACTAGTGAGTGGGGGGAATGTCATCCTATGGTTCTGAACTGTAAATAGTTTATATCCAATGCATCATTTTAAAACGCTTTTATTGAATAAAGCTGAATACCTTTTGTTACATGCTGTGCTTTGCATGCATATTAAAGCTGTTTTAATAAAGCGAATTGAATGTTATGTTAATCGAGCTGCTAATGGTTAATTCTTCAATGTAGTAAGACTTTTGTCCACCTTTGAGGATCATTCCATATCTTTGTTCTAGTCAAGCTTCAGGAATGCAGACTGACTAGATATATGATCCAATACGTTGAAGTCTTAAAGGGGCCATAGAATGCATTTTATCAGTATATTAAACTGTTCCCTAGTGTCTATGTAGAAGGTATATGAACTTGTTTTGGTCGAAAAATGTGGTTTTACATGCCCAGTTACAAACCAATTATTTGGCCCTAGAATGAAATGGGCTGTTTCCCCTTTTTTGGTGGGCTCTGCTGTGATTGGCTGGTTTTAGTGAGGCACTACAATGGCTCATACAGAGCCAACATTGCTACAGTCATGTGCCGCATAACGGTGTTTTGGTCAATGGACCGCTTTTGCGATGATGGTCCCATAAGATACCGGAGCTGAAATATTCCAGACATCCTGATTTTGCTGAGTTTGATGTGTCCCTGGGTCAACAAGACCCCTCCTGTGTTTCACTTCTTTAACCAATCACAGTCATCACTGTATGACATCACCACATCAGTCCATTTTTTCCTTACTTTCAAATTCGATGCTTCCAGATATTGAGCTGGGGGGGTAAATGTGTGGCTCTGCAGGCTAAGCCCCTGTACCTGTGATCGGAAGGTTGCCAGTTCAAGCCGTGTTTTTAATCATCTTAATCATAATATAATAAAGACGTTTACATTGCTCCGTACACCTTTGCAGAAGTATGTTTTGTATCTCTGACATGTCCCTTAACAAGAGGCATACATAATAAAATGAGTATTTTACAAATCCGTGCACTTTGCCGCTTAATAGAAAACACTGGTTTTAATTAATGTGGTGATGTCATACAATGAAGACTGTAATTGATTAAAGTGAACCGCGAACCTGCGTTGACACAGGGATACATCGAACATGCAAAAAATTCCTATCGCCTAGTAACGTAGCGCAATGCATTACTCACGTATTGGCGATGATGCTGGTGTAAACAAATCTGCTATACTGCCAGTTGCTGTGTAAAAGTATAGCACATATAGTTATGTACAGTACATAATACTTGATAACTTACTAGTTTATGTAATTACTATACTGTACTTATTTTAGCGTGTACTCAATATACTTTGCCATACAAAACTAATACTCCCACTTCAGCCTAAGCACATTAGCATAATCTTAACTGTTTTTAGCACTGTAATAACATAGTAATTGTTTTGCATCTCAGTCAACAAATGATTTTACGATGCTAGCTTCATCATACAATTTTTACCAAAACAAAAACTCCAAACACCAAACTGAGCAGCTCATAAATGTGTTTGTAATGAATTTGGACTTCTTTCATTTTTTTTTTACTTCGGTAAATTTATTAAGTTAGCCAGAAGTAGGCTACAGGCAGTACAGAAGCATCTTGCCAGTGTATCACAGACGTGATGTTTATTACTTCCCTGCTAACCTGATTAGACTGATCTTTGTTAGCCTACTAGTCCACCTTACATCAGTGATTGTCCAGTGATCATTTTTTTCCTCACCAGGTGCACTTGTGGAAACTGTATACACATGCCCCTCAAAAGAGAAAATGTGTTGCAGGTTACGCTGATCCATTTGGCTTGAAGGTCGGCTGCTGTATGTTAAGTTTGGGGGTGTAGTTAAGACTAATGTAACAGCCTAGGATTTTTGAATCAGCCCATTTTACCACCTTCTCTTACATATGTGGGATTTATATTTGAAAGAGGGAACAAGTGTTTGAGATTCACGGTATGTCAGTTCCAAGTACCAAACTCCCTTATTCGAGTATGCCGGAGTAAAGTCAGATTTTCATTCTATGGCACCTTAAAAACCGGCAGTTATTTTCTTTTTAGAAGAATTTAGTGGATCTGAGAGATCTGCTTTGGGAGGCATTATTTAAAAGCTTTAAAAGTACAACATTCCAGCAGAAGTGAATGATCACAACATCTGTTACGGTTTTAAAGCTAGTGCATCTCAAATGTTTATTTTGAAGTTTTATTAAATGTCCAGAATTAGCATACTCTAAAGAATATCACTGGCGCAATAGTTCAGTTTCTACAAAATTAGTGCATCGCATGCATTTAACAGAATCCACCCCTACTTTGGTGATATAAAATGACAACAGTAATAATCATAAACATGATTATATCAAACAATTATAACAAACATATTTGGTTTGGCTTGTGTAGGAAGGTTGGTCAGGTCAATTTACATAATGTCTATTTCCCATTTGAAAAATACATAGTATAACAATCTTTACAAATTAATTGTGTCATAATGGACAGGTTTATCATTACTTGCATGTAGGAAAAACAGAGCTGGAAATACTAATGACAAGCTGCTGACGGGGCACTATGCAAAGGACAACGTGCTCTATTTGTATGTGTGTACGCCGGAAGCGTGTGTAAATTCATACTAATTCAATCATCGTACACGACACCTGTTCCCTGACCACAGCAAGGTATTGACATTTGAGCATAGAAGACAGCTTGACAAAGCCTAGTTTCTCTTCTAAGCCAGAGATACTAGAACACGTACAAATGTCTATTACCTGTACTTTTCTGGTCTTCACCATATTTTTTGGTTTATGTAGTGTGTAGTAGCAAAATAATTAGCATATTGCTAATTACTGAATAATGCAAATACAGCATGTACCATCCGACCTAGTGAAGGAGTAAGGATTACATTTTGAAACACTTTCTATACAGAATATTTAGTGTACAGAATAAATAAATCTCAATATTAAATCATACTGTTCATCAGTTCTACAGATTACTGTTCTTATGCCATTTTAAAATGATTTTACAATGGTTTATGGTATATTCACCGAAATGTTTAAAACTTTAAAAGAAATATCTAGAAATACAGTTTTGAACTGTACCTATATGGCGCTGTAGTGTAGTAAACAAGCAGCTAGGGTAACTGAAACTGCAAACCGGCCAGAAGTAAGGCTTAGATATAAAGGCACTTTAATCTGGTAAAATCAGCCTGAGAGTAACAATACTGATTACTTTTTAAAATAAAAAGTTCAAAGGCAGCTCAGGAAAAATCTTCTTTTAAGCTTCTAAAAAAAGCGATGCAGGTAAAAGGAATGCAAAAAAAAAAACATGTCATGTTTTCTCCAGCAGGATCTGGTTGAAGCCAGTGACTCCACATCCTCTTTCTGCGGGATGGGTGTCAGCATACGGAAGTGGGGAGCGCTGGAGGTGGAGCTTAATCGACTCCTGTAAGGGTGGGGGGGGGTCAGCATGTGAGTTGAGTAAAAAAGGCTTTATTTTAACACAGCTATTTAAATTGAATAAAAACTGTTTTAGATCTTAGAAACCTGACAAAAATCAACTTGATTCACATGACAGCATGTTTACATTTTACTAACTTAGTGGACACTTTCATCCAAAGTGACATAGAATTTTTTTTGAGAAAGCAGAGTGAGCCAGTCCCTGAAATTGCGGGTTAAAGACCTTGATCAAGGGCCCAATGGAGACATCTGCCAACCACATTATTTTTAATCGATAACCTTCCAATGAGTGAGACAAAAGTCCTAACTCACAGAGCCACATGGTGGCATGCAGTGCCTTACCTGCGGCTGTGCTCGGATCGAGGCCACCCCCTGCTCAAACTGGTTGGTTTCCACTTTGTAATCGAGGCTTTGGAAGGATAGCTGTAGACACGCCATCAAGGACACCATCTTCTGGATTTTGGGAACAGTCACGGCCACCGTGACAGTGGGGGCTGATGCCAGGGCCAGTCCGATAGGCCATGCCCACACCATCACTGGCTCCTGGTGGGTGGACAGCTGCACGGACACCCTGTCCCGAAAGGTGTAGCCCCAGGATGTCTTCTCTGTGTCTGTGACATCATCTAACTCAGCTTCGGCCAAGGCTTCCATCTGAGCCTAAAGGAAGACAGACATTAGGAAGACAGAGCAGGAAAACCCAGGCAATGGGATGCTGTCCACACTCATTCTCTATCCCTGCCAAACCCCAGAAAGGGGATCTCATCCATACTCACTCTCCACCCCTTCCAATGCCTCTGGATGACGGTGGCAGCCTGGCACCATCTCAGAACTTCTTTTCTGACCAACCAGGATCGCACTGCTGAAGGAAAACCAAGAGCATGGCGGCTCCAGTAAATGACACGGCCAGAGATCATTCAGGATCATGTAATATAGGAAAATATGAGCTGATCATTACTGTACTGGGTGAGTCAGAGAGTAGCACAACTGGATAACCAAATGCCACTCTGCAACTCAGGCTTGTATTTCTGCATGCAAACATGCTGCATTTGTTCAGTGATGCAGATGGTTGCAGTATATGCATGCATATAGCAGTGATATTCCACCACACCAGGAGGATGTCTTGCAACAAGTACAAACAAGTACTGTAGTCAGATGGATACACTTTTTATGAAGAGTTTAGAAGTTGCTAGTATAGGCTTGGGCGGTATTAAGGTAATATGGAATACCATGGTATTTTGAAATCCTTACGACAAAATTAGCTGGGACCCCCGTGGCAAATTTTATTGCCAAGAGTTCAAAATACCGGAATATTGTTGCTTTTGAAAATATATGTATAATGTCTGGACAGTATGAAAAATTGGACAGGCGGATACCTCTGCACTAGAGTCCTGCATTGGGATTGGGATCCCGCGGAACGCAAATCTCGCGGGAGCGGGTGGTTTTAAGGTTGCTGCGGGCGGGAGCGGGCGGCTAAAAATAGACAGCAGGTCCCAAGATTGTTGGCAGGATGGAGAGTGCAACTGATCTTGGTAATAAAAATAAGGCTGGAGAGAATGAAACTAAAGAAAGGAGTGGAAATTCAGATATCTGGAAAAGCTTTAAATCGCTTTCCTGCACTGTCGAAGCTTGTGCGGCTCGTTCTGAGTACCTGCATCCAGTGCGCCGTCGGAGAGGCATTTAGTGTCTGTGGCGCATTAATAGTTTTTGGCCTCAGTTTACATGTGTATTTGCGATTCAAAGCTGAGAGGTTTTTGTTGAATTTGTTTTTATTTATTCGGTTCTTATTCTGATGAAATAAAACATTCGATGCACATAAACGTATTTCATCGTACAGTATATCAATGAATGGGTCTGCGGGTGGGGTTGGACGCAAATATTGCAGGAGTGGGTGGGAGTGACAGAGACAGGCAGCGGGAGCGGGCGGTAATGGTCAGAAATTCAGTGGGAGTGAGATTAAAAAAATACGGCTCTATTCTGTACCTCTTCATACAGTAGCTCACCATATCTACTACAACAACTATTCTTCTTCTACTCTGTCTTGGTTGACCTCTGCTCTGTGAAAGTTGGTGGTGCCATCTACAGGAAATACCTAGTCATTTGTCTTGCACATGTCCGTGCACACTGACTGCGCGCACCAGCATGATCTCCGCTGGATGAAAAAAAACCTGGCTACATGTGCACCATTCGCAGCTGGTTGGTGCAAATCCCTTATGACATTAATTTCCATCAACTCACGCTGTGTGCCACCGAAAGCGCATGCAAAAAAGTGAAGTATGAATTGGCTGTAGAACAGCATTTGGTGCCTGATCTTATTTTAAGGTTGACATGACCAGACAGAGATAACAGATAAAACTAAAAACTGAGCTATTGGGCTAATATAAACTTTACACGCAAGGTTTTTTTGTAATGTATTATTTGCCTCACTTAAATGTAGCTTTGGGAAAAAAGCATCTGTTAAACAAAATAAATGTAAATACATAAATGTCTCCAACAGCTGATACTGCTTAGCCAGACAATCGAATAGCAGGATTATAGAGTTCAACTATCACAAATAGGTGTCAGTGTTCGTATTGCTGTACCAGCTTGAATCCTGGCCGCAGCGCACGTCTGGGCTTTGCGCTTCCTTCCGCAGTACTGGCGCCAGCAGCACTGGATCAAGAAGGCCCTCTGGGAGCGGGCTCGTCCCCTGTGCTCCTCCAGTAGCTCCAGCTGCACGACAGCAGAGGGAGAAGTTGGTCAGATCAGGGAAACCTGAGCCCTAAGATGAGGAAAGCCATCCCACCGGAGGTGCCCACCATGAAGTGCGTCAGGAAGGCCTTTGTCTCTCCGCAGTGCACCAAAGAGCCGCGCGTCCTCTTCCCAGGGTAGCTCAACAGCTCCAGAGAATGACATCTCAGCACCGCGTTGAGAACATCGACGATGGCACGACCCATGGCGTCACTGCTAACCTCTGGTTCTGAGGGTGAGGGACAGTCAGTCTGATAGTCACATTTCATAATGGCTTGCAGAAAGATGCAGTTTTCAAGCTGCAGTCTCACATTTGTGACACACATAATAAATACTGGTCATGTTACATGCACTTTGATGGCCAGTTTTACATTGCTATTTACATACTTCTTCATACTGATTGTTTGGCTTCTGTAGCTAAACTAACAAGCAAATTCCTTATCATCTTCTGCTCAACATTAACTTATCAACCAGAGCATAAAGTACAGAGTTGTTTATTGGGATGCAAATGCTGAGCACCGTGTTGGGAAACTGTTAAGTGTGCCTTTACCTGCCAGACAAGGTCTGAACACCACGTCATGTAACTGTGACCTATTTGCAACCCTGACCCTAAAAACTATCCTGTCTCAGCCTTAGGCAGAGGGGAATGAGCTCAGGGGAAAACTGTAGTGAGATGAATGATGAGAAGAGAGAAGTGGCTAAATGAGAAGAGAGGCCTAACATTTTAGTTCAGGCCCCTGGCCTCCTGGCACCACACGCTGAACAAAATGAAAGCATGACCTGCGGTTTCTGAGTGCTGTCTCCTGCCGTATCCCAGGCAGACCCACCATTTTCCTCCACTGACTGCCACGAGATCTTGGAGTTGACGATCAGCCCGTAACGTTTGAGGAAACACAAGTGAGGGATCCTGGGTGAATTGGAAATACACATTTAACGCGCATATTCTAGCTGACAAGTAAAGGCACATTAAACAACATTCACAAACACACAGTGCACACATGCAAATGACTTGACATGCATGCAAAAACCCAGAGGACTGACTTTAATTCCCATAATGTCATACTACAGACTCCCTGTCACTTACCGGATGGGAAAACCAGCTGCGCTTATATTTATGGTTTCCACAATGCCGCAAGCTTCCAGCTGAAGAATAACCTGGAAATTATTATGACAGGATGAAATTGAACTGGGGCATTTGGACAGATATATATCTTATATATACGGTTGGCCCCCCAAATCCATGGGGGATTGGCTCCAGGACCCCCCTGCAGATTCCAAAATCCAAAATCTTATATAAAGTGGTGTAGTATTTGCATATAACCTACGTACACATTCTCCCATTTACTTTAAATCATCTCTAGATTAATTATGATACACAATACTATATAAATTCCAGGTAAATAGTTGTTATAGTGTACTGTTTAGGGAATAATGACAGGACAAAGGTCTGTACATGTTTAGTAAGGCAACAATCATAGTACATATAGAAAATACAGAGAAAATATTCATTTCTCTCTCTCTCACACACACAGACACACACACAGACACACACACATCCAAGACTCACATCACTTCATTTGTGTCGATTCAGCTAGGTGGTTGGCACGTGGCAAATTTTAGTTTTGCTTTTTGGAACTTTCTGGACTCTCCACCCCAACCCCCCCCGAATGTTTTTGATCCATGATTGGTTGGCTCAGCAGACGTGGAACAGGCAGATGCGGAGGGCCACCTGTATATCTTTACGTCCCCACCTCTTCAGCTAACATGAGTCACAGCTTATATACTTCCACTAACAGCTGATGTCATAAATTGTTTATTGGGTATTAAACAGACCTCCTCCTTCTTAAACGTCAGTGGTCTGCATTCAGGGTTGGGTTTGATACACCTGGTGTAGTGAGGTGTAGTGCTGTGCAGGATCTTCATCAAGCTCTCGAGCGAGTTCTGCAAAAACAGGAATCAGCCAACAGAGGAATCTTCAAAGAAGCACCTTAACAGCTTGCCTCAGCCTGGGACACATGCAGTTCACAGCAGACCACTGTCTGTAAGAGAGAGGGTCATAGCGACAAGGTCACAGGCTACCCTCACCTTGAATTTGGAGACCACGGTGACCGCTTGGGTGTGTCCCCTGCCATTGTTGTCATCTGTGTTACTGTCAGCAAAGAGACTCTGCAGCAGTGAGTCCTGAGACTCCTGAAGCAAGTGTATGAGCTCCAGAGGGATGGGATCCTACAGTGAAAATTGAAACAGACACATCTGTGAAGTGGGGAGGGGACACCATGTGTGCAGCTACGAGTACTGAGAAATCCTGCCTTTAACTGCCACTCAAACCATGCATTTTTGTGCCCCCTGCTGGCCACAAACAATTCCTAGGCTAAATATTAAATAAACACCTTCCTTATTTAGGAGGTGCTAAAGCCACATATTCTAATAACCAGCTAGCTGGCCATGATCAAACTCACTAGCTATTTATTTAGGTCGTGAAACATGAGGCGGGACAAGGAATTTTTTGAGTGGGGGCTGGGAAAGACAAACACACCCTTGGCTGCACACCCCCAAAGGGCCGCCCGCCAGCTCCTACCCTGTTCTTTTCCACCATCCCCTCGATCTGGTAGCTGACCCTGCCGGCATAGTGGGACACAGTGAAGTGCGGCTGCTTGCTGAACGCATTCCAGCTCATGCAGGCGTTCCCCGACAGCTCCCTCTGCAGGCGCATCCGGAACTGCTGGGCATTGGAGCCGCGGTTGAGGCGGCACTCCTGGTGAGGGGACACATAAAACATACAACGTATTTAACTGCCTGTGGCTTGGCTACTTATTTGGTTTGGGTATTCATTTATTTTTTGAAATGTGGTGGGAGGGGTAGGGTGGGGTAGGAGGACGTTTTGAGTGGGGGCCCAGGAACAAAAAAGCCACCCCTGTAGATAACATACAACAGTGAGCTGGAGTGTTACTGCAGTGTGTGAACGAACCTCATTGAGCAGAGAGAAGATGCCGTTGGGGCTGCCCTCCAGCAGGTGCAAGCAGCTCTGATTGTCCTGGTACTGGACGAAGGACCACACTAACCCCTCTGACACGTACTCCTCCTGCAGCAAGGGCACACCCCGCGGGGTCATGCAGGTCAGTCAGGGCACAGTCTAGCCCTGGGTGATTTGGCCCCAAAGGAGGTAGCGGGGACACGTAGGTCAGACAGGGTGCGGTCTGGCCCCGGGCCTTTTGGCCCCAGAGGAGGTGGTGGGGACACACAGGTTAGTCAGGGCGTGGTCTGGTGGCGGGCGATTTGGCCCCATAGGTGGCAGTGGGGACATGCAGGTCAGTCAGGGCACGGTCTGACCCCGGGCCATTTGGCCCCGGAGGAGGCAGCGGGGACATGCTGGTCAGTCAGGACACGGTCTGACCCCGGGCCATTTGGCCCTGGAGGCGGCAGTGGGGACATGCGGGTCAGTCAGGGCACGGTCTGACCCCAGCCATTTGGCTCCGGAGGGGGCGGTGAGCTGCACCTGCTGGGCTTTCAGATAATGGGCCACAAAGTGCTGCTGCAGCTTCTCGTTGGCGTAGTTGATGCACAGCTGCTCCAGGTTGTTCAGGACAAAGCATTCGAAGCCGTAGACATCCAGCAGACCTAGCCAAAACGCCATCATGATGACGTGGTTAGTGACTCACACGCACGCAGGGACAATGCACTAATTTACTTATAACCTGGAGGGTGGTCTTTACCTATGAAATTGCACCTGCTGGATGAGCTGGCACACATGCTTTTATTGATAAATGCTACCAACCAGTCGAAAATGCTGCAGGAAAAACAAGCACCACCTTATAAAACCATGGCATGGTTAACATCCCCAATATACACCATTAACTCAAGTTAGCTAACGTCCATAAATTGTATAGCAAAATTACATCCTAAAAATAATATCATTGAATATAAAATATCTTAGGCACGGTAATCAATGACAGTGATTTTCATTAAATAGTGCAAATACTAAAAATTTCTTGCTGAAATTCCACTGATCTGTTAATGAATTACTTCCAGCTGTGGGCTGGAGTTGTAGTTTTGCCTAGAGAGTGTAGCAGCAATATGTTATTTATCCCTGTGGGGAAACTGGGGAGTGTTCACAAATTTCACATCTTGCTCTACATGTGAAGCAAAGACACACATATAGATGATTTCAACCCATGATCTTCTGGACACTGGCCAGAATCCCCAAACCTGAGTCACACACATCTCACCGGGCATAGATGAGCTTGGCCAGGCAGTCCCGCCGGATGCTGCACTCCTCCCGAGAGCACGGCTTCAGAACGCTCTGTTTCCCGGCCCAAAGGACCCTCAGCTTCAGGCAGGACTCCAGCTCCTCCGCCGAGACACGCAAGAGGGAGGCAGCGGCCTGCAGGAAGCCTGCAAACGGCCAGATGTGAAGCTGAGCAGAAACGCAGAAAGTCCCAAACAGGCACGTTCCATGGTAGGAGCAAAAAGAGCAGCGATGTGTTTTCAAATGAAGCTATCTGAAAAAAGTCAGATACAGACAACACAGTATACATGGGCAGAAAAAGCACTTTCACAGGCTGAAGCTTATTTTGTGTTCAAAGTAACCAACAGGGACCTCAGCACAAAAATGATCATTCTTGACCAGTGTTCACCAGCTGGCGACAGATTTTTTGAATGCAGTGGACCCCTATGTTAGACGGTGCAAATACCTCATATGCTGGACAACCTACCACCTCACATCCGTGATTCATGATTTCACTGGAATTTACCTGCAGGCTTCTGGCACTTGAAAACACTCGATGAAATATGATAGATTATGAACTAAACTTGTCCAGTAACACTTATTCTTGACCAGGGCAGTGCGGGGAAACAAGTTGAGGTGAAGCAGGTTTACCTCTGGATTCTTCCTGGAGGTTACAGACCTGGGACTCGTCAACCGATGGGCAGAAGGTCACGTTGCCGAGATTAAGGAGGCCAGCCAGCATCTGGGTCAGATGGCACATAAAAGATCAGAAGCACCATCACATACGCAGGAATGTTAAAGGATTATCACTTAAGGGCAGCGTCATCCAGATCACTTGGTTTACCCGGAACATCTGTCCCTGCGTCTCCGTAGCAATGCCCATGTGACCCATCGCAGCCACCGTGTCCTGAAAACAGTCCTCTGAAAATCAAAGAGTGTTCTGGTCAACTTATTAATTAAATTGCTATGCTGTATCAGTGACAAAGTCCCCAACAGTGACCATGGGATATCGCTGACAGTGACCCCCCCCCCCGCCAAATCAGGTGTCCGGCAGTGAAGGCACTGCAGACCCTCTAGCGTTCTGTCAGCGTTTGGCAGCCAGTTGAAATGCTGGCTCCTCGGCATCTTCCACTCTTTCCTCTGTTCTTCTGTAGCTCCTCTCATCATCTGCATGTAAATCACAGAGACACCACATCATCAAGCTGATCCAAGACTCAAGGGAATAAAATTCCTCTGGATGTTTCTCCTTGCCTGGTAAAATATGTGAAAATTCCTCTCGTCAGCAGCTTGCTTGGCCACCCTGGTCTTCTCCAAAAGGTACGTTTGAACAGAGGCTCCAACCAACAGCTGTGACCTGCATAATAATAATGAAAATTATAATAAAAATGAAAGCAACATCATTTGATGTTATTCCTCGCAACACTAACCAGGATAAGCGGGTAGAAGATGGGTTAATAATCTGGTGATACCTTAAAGAAAGCCAAAAGTACAGTGGATGTAACTAAATTTATTTCAAGGAAAAGCTTCACCAGTGAATTCCTAGAGCAAAACACCAGGAAACATTTACGTGTTTAGCTGGAGCTGGATATATTTTCCAAAGCGGCTGCTGTTGTTGTTTCTTGAAGTGCAAGCATTGCCTGTGAAGTGACCAACATGGAGTAAGTGGGTTTCCATGACAACTAGACTGCGCTTATGAGAGTTTTACTTACACAAAAATGTTGTGAGGTTAGAAGGAAAAAAGATTGGTTAGGGAGATAACGAAACAGATTTGTAGAGGAAGTGGATCCAAGCAACTAGAGGTGGTGGGACTGACCAATCAGATGTCTTGATTTTTCCTTCTGCCCATTTTTGTGTAAGTATTAAAGATCCCACAAGCCTAGCCTGCAGGTCGACTCGAATCACCACCGTTGCGTCTCACCAAAAGCCTCCATGATGGGATTGGAATCGAGAACCCGCTTCTCTATCCTCTCAATCATATTCTGGCATTTTTGGGAGGAGGTAGCCGCGATGGTGGAGTAATACTTCATGAGACAGCGGGTCGTCCAAGTCTGGTGAAGGAACGGGGGGTCTTTTGTACTTTTTAATTTAAGATGCAGATGGCAGTTTCCTGACCCAAAGAGTGCACCCTACCTTTCCTGCACCACTCTCCCCACTGATCACCAGTGACTGATCCACTGGTTCCACCTGGCTCTGAATGTTTCGGTAGGCCTCCTCAGCCACAACGAAGATGTGAGGTTTGAATTCCTGTCCAAGAAGCAAAATGCCAACAAAAACACAAGTCAACACAAATCAACACAAATACATAGCCCAAAGCCAAACCCTAACCCAGCGACTGCACACCTGAGGCTGTCGAGCACAGTGGTACTTCCTCATCACCTCTGGGGAGTACAGATGAGGAACGGGCTGGAAGGGATTGAGAGCCACCAGAGTGCAGCCAGCGTGGGTGTAGAAGACTTTGATGGAGTACCTCACCTGGAGGCATTTCAGCACTGCGGGTGAGAGGAACCCGGAGAAGAACATTTTATGTATTATAAACTTGTGCAGCACCTCTGAGCAAGGTCCTCTCCCTAACCCTAACCCTCTGAATGTGGTCCTCTCCATAACCCTAAGCCTCTCCATTCTGATTCAGGGCCCCCAGCATCTTGTGGTATTAACCTTATGGCCAGTTATCCTTTCAAGTGAAGTGGGGTTTACTATCATATCATCCACAAATAGGTATGCAGTGACTCTACAGGGCAAGTGAGGATGATGATGATGATATTATTATCATCATCGTCATCATCATCATTATATAATAATAATTAGTGACGATAATGATGATAATAATAATAATAACCAAGTGGGCTTTGCCAACATACCATCCATATATAGGCATACAGAGACTCAAAATTGCATTCCCCAGGACCACAGTACAACATACTTACAGTGCAAAACACAGGACAGTGGGAAGATGCGATTTCTTAATGTGCTACCGTACACCACCCTTAAGAGGGAGTAACACAGACTGCTCCACCAAGGAACTTATGTCAACACTATCGAAGTCTCTCTGATTCTCTGATTAATGGCATCTACTAAGCAAATACAGTTACCTGTGCTGGGGGTCACAGGGTTAACTTTGGTTAAATCATCATAAGCGTGTAGCTCATCTTCATCAATCAGGAAGGACTGAAGATCTCCATCCAGGGAGCTGTCGAGCAACTGTGGATAACAGCAACCCCTGTGTCTGAATCCATCATTCTACGCAGCATATCACAGAATGTGCAAATATGTATGGAAGAAAAAAAATTTAAATGACATATAATCACATCATTTGTTTTCCCACATTATGTAAACTAAGCTTTTGTTGCAATATGGAGTTCATTTCTCTTGCATAATGTACAGTCACAACAAAACAAGACTAGTTATGGACAAAGGGTGCCATTGAGAAACAAAAAAATGACTAACTGCGATATTTCAAAACATCATCAGACTATATAGATGAGCAGACTGATGTGGTATCATCATGCATAAAATTCCGTGAAGAAATGCACACCCTCCAAAAAACTGTGACTCTCTACAACAAACCGTGGTTTTCAAAGAAAGTACAAAACCTACAGAGTATGACAAACACTGCTTTCATAAACGGGGGTAAATCTGAATACAATGCAATAAAATATCAACTATGCACTGCCATGAGAGAGACAAACTCAAATTATGTCCACAAATTTAACAGAGGGCAACAACTTGAAAAGATTGTGTGGAGGCAAAATCTTTAATGATGTTAAGCAATGTTCCTAGGAGATCTGAACGGCTGGCAGTTGAGGGCCAGTGGTGTTTTGGGACATTATGTGGCACTTTTCCATTGGCATGCAGAAACCAGGTTGTACCTGACACATATTGCAAAGAGAGATTAGTTACAGTGCGGTTCCAGCTTGGTTTGATTTTCCACTGCAGACGGGTCGGCTCAGCAAAGGCCTTGCCGGGTTCAGTAATGTAAAATCAAAGGGACACTAATCCACTGTTCACACAGTATACATCATGATTTACTATGTGCTAATTCCTGTGAGAATTGTCGTGTTATGTTAGTATCAAGTGCTGGTGGAATTAGCAGTAGCTTGCATAAATTTGTATTATGAATCAATTCTATAGTAGATTTTTTTAGGTGGGAGGTTGGAAATCAAGTTCAAGGCAGGATGGCATGTATGCAACACACACACACACACACACACACACACGCACACACACGCACACACACGCACACACACGCACACACACGCACACACACATACATACCATATTGCCAAAAGTATTGGGACACCCCTCCAAATCATTGAATTCAGGTGTTCCAATCACTTCCATGGCCAACCCTGTATAAAATCAAGCACCTAGGCATGCAGACTGCTTCTATAAACATTTGTGAAAGAATGGGTCGCTCTCAGGAGCTCAGTGAATTCAAGTGTGGTACTGTAATAGAATGCCACCTGTACAATAAGTCCATTCGTGAAATTTTCTCACCATTAAATATTCCACGATCAACTGTTAGTGGTATTATAACAAAGTGGAAGAAACTGGGAACAACAGCAACTAAGCCACAAAGTGGTAGGCCACGTAAAATCACAGAGCAGGGACAGCACATGCTGAGGCGCACAGTGTGCAGAAGTCACCAACTTTCTGTAGAGTCAATAGCTACAGACCTCCAAACTTTGTGTGGCCTTCAGATTAGCTCAAGAACAGTGTGTTGAGAGCTTCATGGAATGGGTTTCCATGGCCGAGCAGCTGCATCCAAGCCTTACATCACCAAGTGCAATGCAAAGCGTCGGATGCAGTGGTATAAAACACACTACCACTGGACTCTAGAGCAGTGGAGACGTGTTCTCTGGAGTGACAAATCACGCTTCTCTGTCTGGCACTCCGATGAACGAGTCTGGGTTTGGCAGTCGCCAGGAAAATGGTACCTGCCTGACTGCATTGTGCCAAGTATAAAGTTTGGTGGAGGGCGGATTATGGCGTGGGGTTGTTTTTCAGGGGTTGGGCGTACCCCCTTAGTTCCAGTGAAAGGAACTCTTAATGCCTCAGCATACAAAGCCATTTTGATCAATTTCATGCTCCCAACTTTGTGGGAACAATTTGGGGATCGCCCCTTTCTGTTCCAACATGACTGTGCACCAGTGCACAATGCAAGGTCTATAAAGACATGGATGAGCAAGTTTGGTGTGGAGGAACTTGACTGGCCTGCACAGGGCCCTGACCTCAACCCGTTACAACACCTTTGGGATGAATTAGAGCGGAGACTGCAAGCCAGGCCTTCTCGTCCAACATCAGTGCCTGACCTCACAAATGCTCTCCTGGAAGAATGGTCAAAAATTCCCATAAACACACTCCTAATCCCTGTGGAAAGCCTTCCCAGAAGAGTTGAAGCTGTTATAGCTGCAAAGGGTGGGCCAACTCCATATCAAAGCCTATGTATTAAGAATGGGATGTCATTAAATTTCATGTGTGTGTAAAAGCAGGCGTCCCAATACTTTTGGAAGTATAGTGTGCGTGTGTGTGTGTGTGTATATATATATAACATTTTATTATTAAACAATATTTTCCAACATTAATTCTATTAAAGGGATGTTCATTATTCGTGAAAAAGGTAAGTCATTTCCACAGATTACATTAACGATACAGTAAGCATATTCTCTGACAGTTTTGAGAAGACCTTCACATAACGTTGGCTAAACTTATGGGAACATTCCGTGTTAGGCTGTTAGACATGTGTCTGTGTACAGTGTCAGGCTGCAGTAACCAGCTCCGGGGTCCTTTCGGCGTGACGTAGCTGAACTTAATCCAGGGCCGTTTTCATGCTTTATGACCTTTATGACCTTGAGGTCCAGGTACAGGGTAGCCTTGCAAAACACAAACCCATTACACTCTTACTCTGCACTCGACAATCGTTTGCAACGGTGACATGCGTATTTCTATCCTAATATTTAAGACGAAGACTTAAATTTCTGTTGTATAGCGTTTTGAAATTAAAGTAATATTTAAAATAGGCTTAAATTTTTCTACCAAACAAAGTGTAAAATGATACAAAAGCGACACACTGAGCGCATGAAACTTTCCTCTCATTTAATAAAGTTGTAAAGGAGTGTGCTGAGAAACGGCTCTGCGGCACCCAGTATCGCTAGATAAAGGGTTTGTGTTGGGTAATCTCCATCAGATTACAAAGCAAACTCGGGCGATGACTGATAGATTAAACTAACCTGGTGACAGATTACCGGAGTAGGACCGTCCTTGTTTTTGGGGAGGGAAAAATAAGGGCGCAGTAGTATTTCATATAGACTAATAATAATACTCTACTTTATCACTGTATGAGACTGAAATAACGGTGGGTACTATCCGATTTTATCTACTATATTAGTAATCCAATATTAAAACTATTTCCAATTACTGACCTACGTACTGACCTACCATTCATCATACAACTACACCTACGTAGCCTAAACCAAATTTGCAAATATGATGGCTAATTTGACCCATCAAAGTAATTTACTACTGTTACTGTAGAGAACCCAAAGGACATGTGTATAAAATGGACTAATATCTCGGCACGTTTCCTAAATCGGCTGAAATCTCAGTACCTTTCCCCGCGGCTCAGTCCACGGATCTCCCCGCAAACTCATGGACCCGGCGCCGATCCCGTCTTTATGCCGCCAAATGCACCGTCTGCTCACAGAACCGCCGATTTCGCCGCCGGTTCCCCCGCAAATCGGACCCAACTATCATACACCCTCCCGGCTCAGCTCGTGCTTCTCCGCCCTGATCCTCTGAGTCACGAAAATCCGCTGAAGGGCAATCAGTCGGCCACCCAGTCCGGCCGCCTCGCAACACTTACACCGAGAAACTCAAAGACTGGCGGCGCCACCACAACGCCGGTCGGCCCGCCCCCTCCGTGACTGGCGTCCCGGAACGCCCAGCGTGCGGGGAGGGGCGGGGGCGGTGCGGCACGGAAGAGGGAAAAGCAGGTGCTGCGGTTGTCTCGGCTGAATCAATGGCGTAAAATAGCAAATTGTCGCATATCATAAATACGGTAAACTGCTTTCAAATCCTGTTCACGTAGGCTTATATGACGGTGTATCAAGTAGCTGCTACGTTCGCCGGGACGGGGTGAAAAACTGCTTAGCGAGGTGTCTAACCGGTTAGCTATGCTACCGGCTGACAGAATAGGGATGTTTCTGTCAGCTAACCGGCTGGCTTGCGGATGACAACGGCTGATTGGTGGTTGCCTGAAACTCTAAAGTTGCCGCATAGCGAAGGGACTAACCGGTTAGCTCGGCTAGTGGCTAACTGATGCGGCTGCATAACGAGGTGGCTAACCGGCTAGCTAGGCTAACAGCTGACAGAAGTGGTTGCATAGCGAGGTGGCTAACCGGCTAGGTAAGTTAGTGACTGATAGAAGTTTGTATTCATCACTTCCGTGAGCTCAAGTTATTGTACCCTATAGCAATGCACGAAGGCGACATACTGTTCTATGTATTAGGCCCGGAATTATTACGGTGTGTCTGGTTAAACTTGTGATTTTGTTTGGCTTTTGTTGTACATTGTTGCATATGGTTTTTGTGTGTCGTCTTTTGTGTGATTTTAAAACGTGTTGATCGTGAAACAGTCACAAAGCCCATATGGTTTTAATGAAAATAATAAACAAATCTTATGAGTGAATTGTGCAGTATGTCGCATTGCAAAAGGTAACTTGACATTAATTGAACGATCAACAATGGGGAAATGTAATATGTCTTTGCCTTGTATTACGGATTAATTGCAGAACAACCTTTCAAAAATGGAAATAATTATGTAATGTGACAGCACCAATGCATTTTAGTGTAAATTATATAAATCAATGTAAATACTTAGTTTTGTACGGATTTTGATCTTATGTGTTCAACAGTTGTCCAATGTAATTAGAAACTGAAACTATTATGGAATATTAGCTGATCTGGCAATGTAAAATACTTTCTGAGTGTGCAATTAATTTCATGTGTTAAATGATTTAATACATTTCTTTTCCAGGAGTTCTATCACATAGACAAAGACATGTCCCGCAGGGAGCTTAAAGAGGCATTTGTGAGCAACTTAAATGGAACAAGCCTTCGTGAGGTGTCCCTGGGCTGTTTCCTTGCCCCTCTCTGTTTGCTCAGCAGGGGACTGGTTCTGGTTATATATCACCTTTGTCATGGCATTCTTCCACTTTCCTGTAAGGTGCAGCTTCTCCTGGACTTCAGCATTGTCATTCTGCCCCTTGTCCTTTCCTGCACAATACTAAGTGACATCCTTCACCTTGTCATTGTGAGCATGGCAGCAGTGAATATTACTCTGCTTCTCTACGTGTACCACATCAAAAAGCGCAACATCTGCATGCCCATCCAAGATGAGATCAAAAACTTTTTGTCCATGAACCTGGTGATGGATCGCGTCCCCTTCGTGACTGCCTTCCGAGTGCTTGTCAACGTGAAGACTGCAATTAGCATCCTTGCGGTTGATTTCAGCGTGTTTCCAAGACGCTATGCAAAAACTGAAACCTATGGGACTGGGGTTATGGATTTTGGAGTTGGAGCCTACATTTTGGCCAATTCTCTGGTGTGCCCTGAAGTGCGGAAGAAAGAGGGACAGATGTCTACGTTTAGTGATGTGTTTAAGCAATTGCTGTCTGTCTGGCCATTGATCTTTCTTGGAATGGCAAGGTTGATCAGTGTCAAAGTTTCAGGTTACCATGAGCATGTGTCTGAGTATGGAGTACACTGGAATTTCTTTTTCACCCTGGCTGTAGTTCGAGTGGTTGCCTCAGTACTGTTGGCTGTATTCTCAGTAAAGACATCATGGATTTTGGGTTTTATTATTGCTGTATCTTATCAGATTACTCTTGAGGTAACTGAGCTAAAGTCCTTTATTCAAGATGGTGACAGAACCAGAGGATTTTTAAGTGCCAACAAAGAGGGGTTGTTTTCAGTCATAGGTTACATAGCAATCTATATGGTTGGGGTTCAAGTAGGAATTTGTGTAATGAAAAACAGAATACTGGTTAAAGACTGGATCAGAGCAATATGTAAGCTTCTTTTGGGAAGTATTGTATTATGGGTGTTTTTGTATTTTTGTCAGGCATTTGTAGAGCCAGTCTCTCGCAGGATGGCAAATCTTCCCTTCTGTATCTGGACCGTAGCCCAATCTCTCCTTTTCCTTTCCCTTTTAAGCATTGCAGATCTAATTCTAGCTTTTGCAAAAATGTTATCAAATTGTTCCCTGGTGTCCTGCTCCTGGGATCCAGTAAAAAATTTCAATCCTAAAAGCTTAGTGCTTCACAAGGAAGTTAAGAGGAAACTCGAAGGACTCTGCCTCATTCAAGCTGTGAACAGGAATCAGCTGTTATTTTTCATGTTGGCCAATGTCATGACTGGATTGACCAATGTACTAGTTGATACAGTCAATAGCCATGATGTGATTGCAGTGTGTATCCTCATTTCATACATGTTTATTACTAGTTTTATCACATATATTTTACATCGAAAGGAAATTACAGTGAAATTCTGGTAACAGTGGCGCATGAAGTGTGATATACAGTTTGTAAATAATTCTTTAAATAAATTACGTACATGGCTAATAAAATTGTGCATTGTTCTCTGCATCCTGCTTAGAACCATTTATCATGGACAGAATCATGGGGGGCTGGGGCCTGTGCCAGACACCATAGCGCTATAAGACTGGGGTCCCCTCTGGATGTGATGCCAGTCCCCTGCAGGACACGGACTAACACATTGCTGGCAATTCAGAGGCACTGGTTTGAACTGTGTGAGGAAACTCACACAAATGGAGAGAACATAAAAACTCTATCCACACACTTTGAACCCTCATACCTGGGTGTGAGACAACAGTGGTACCCACTAAGCCCCATAGTACTCTTTTATTGTTGCTTAAAATGTCATCATTATTATTATTATTATTGTCAATAATAATAAAACTTGAGTTCAGCTGCATGCTATGTTTGTTGACATTGTTCTTTTAACATGCTATCTAATAAAAGATAACACTGAATGCAACAATTTCACCCCAAGGATAAATAGATGGGGGCGGCACAGTGGTGCAGTGGTTAGCACTGTTGCCTCACACCTCTGGGATCCGGGTTCCCGTCTCCGCCCGGGTTCCATGTGTGTGGAGTTTGCATGTTCTCCCAGTGTCGTCGTGGGGTTTCCTCCGGGTACTCCGGTTTCCCCCCACAGTCCAAAAACATGCTGAGGCTGATTGGAGTTG
>JAAGVU020000103.1:30216780-30243882 GCA_011763525.2 Mormyrus iriodes | reverse complement strand
CCCGCAGCCTCCGGGATAGGCTCCGGACCCCCCGCGACCCGAAATGGAATGAGCGGTTCTGGAAAATGGATGGATGGGATAAATACATTGCTTTGCAGTACCCCTGCACTGACTTTTCAAGGAGCAGGTGCTTGAATTGTGGTGGGGGGGGTCTTCTTAATTTACAGTCGGTGGTCGAAAAAGGTTTCTTAGAACCCCAAAAGGGGGGCACATTTAATCGTTCGCGCAAAAGCTGATGTAATTCTCCTAGCTAGAAGTGCAAGACCCATTGTTTTCATATAAATTATTATAAATCCTTCTTAAAACATGTGTTCTACATGCATTATGTACTGCTGGAAAATTGCTGTAAACGTATTTAGTTTATTTCAAAATCACAATATTTATGTTAGTAGCTGTATATACTACAATGTGTAAACCTGACACCGTAATTTCACCGCTGGCATATACTGATCACTGTCCGTCATGGAGTCACTGCCGGTAACTGGTCACCCCACTGCCACTTTGCAGCTTTGAATTTCCCACGCTCCGCCCGGCGCTCCGAGTGCCTCCACCTACTCGAGCCCGGATCTACGTTTTCTCCGCAGCGTCGCGCGGGTCAAAGGTCGCGCGGAGCTAACGCCGGTTCGCCTGCCAGGGAGCGCCCGCTTGTTTTTCCACAAAAAACGGTGATTTTTTTTCCGAAACGAGGTACGAGCCGGAGCCGTTTGGCTAAAGAGGGGCACTTGATAACTAGTGTTTGGCCGCCTAAGGAGTTCAGCTGTGTGGAAAAGTCCAACTTAGTTAAGTAGGTAATCGGTCAGCGCTCCGAGTTAAGCCGGTGTCCTCTCGGCGGAGCGACTCGCGGGGCTGTCAGTGTCAGACGGTGTCGCGCTCTGCTCGTCTTCCAGGCTTTTGTCGAATAACATCAAAATTGCAACACGTCAAGGAGAGCATAAAAGCAGATTTTTAATGTGCGGCGCTTTTAAAAAACCTTTCTCTGTGTTTCCTGTCAGCTGTCGTTCGGAGGGACGCTAATGTCACGTCTAGCCCGCGGGGTCTTGGAGTAGCAGAAAGCGGCGCCTGTGCTAGTTATAACTCCCCGGTGCATGTCCGCCTTTCGCTGCTGGATGTGCAGAGTTGGGTCGTTAACAGCACCGTAGTTTTTCGTACGGCTTCACGTGCGCCACTGCCCCGATTGCCTTAGCTAACCAGCTAACCGAGTTACAGTCCTGGTGCTTCACGGGCTCCGTATGGCTGGACGCCGCAGCAGTGTCCGCGCAAATGCAGGGCATCGTTAGCGGGCACGTTGCTTTGAGGCTGCACCCTCTCCTGTCCTCTCCGCCGCCAGGATGAGGCTGCACCCATGCTAGCTGGTTAGGTAGCTACGGTTATCCAGCGAGCTGAAGTTTGCCTTAAGTTCAGGATCGGGGTTCCTAGGAGAGCTGGCCTGGTACACGGTCGCCCGGGTTTCGCCCTTCCTGCATGTCAGGCCGCCAAGTGGTTGTTGCTGGTCTAACGGCGCCGCCGGACCTCCTCTGCCCCTCTTCCCGTCCAGGCGGCTAACTACCAGCGGGACGGAGACATGGCGCGCCTGGTGGCCGTATGCAGAGACGCAGAGGAGGATTTCCCCTTTCTCGCCAGGCAGATCCCGCTGTACATCGACGACACTCTCACGGTGAGTACGTAGGCCGCTGGCCCGCCTTGACGAGTTCTTTTTATTCCCTCTCTGCGCGTTGAAGTTATTTGACCAGGAAACTCCGGGCGTATGAACTGGCTCATATGGAGTAGGCCGCAAACTAGCTAGCCGGCTAGTGGCCCTGGTCCATAGGCCGTATTGCTACGTGCTTTAAAATGACACATTATGGACTTGGGATCCTTAGCGTGTAATTATACTTACCTGTCACGATCACTAATGTTTAACCGTCCAGGCTGTGTGCTTAATTCAACGCATGTAAGCCGGGCCTTAGCCGCGCACCAGTAATATTTGTAAGAGTGTATGAAGTAGCTGCATGCCTGTTGTAGCCCTCTGCTTCCCTTTGTCGCCAGTGATAAATCTATTTATTCCTCATATAAAGACTCTCAGCTGAAGGCATGTTGGGGGGTTTTTAAGGGGCAACGTCGTGCTTCAGAAGGGTGGATTTCATAGAAACTGCGATTTCACACTGTCTAATGGCAAGTTGTTTTTGTTACATAAAGACAATTTAAGAGTAATAACTTTAATGATTCTCGTTAGCTGTGTACGGGGGGGCTTTTAACTTGTATTGCAAGTTCAGAGAAGGAGTTGCCCTGTTGTAATTCAGACTGCAATTGCATATGGTCCCCTTCAATTTAGATTAAGCTTTGTTTCCAATAGTGTTCAACTACTAAAGTGCAAAATTAGGCAATGGGTTAACCAGTGTAACGATAATGTAGGCACTGCATTTGTAATGGTTTCATCTCATTGAATAGTTATCTGAAAAATTGTTATACACAAATGCCAAAGTCACCTCCTAAGGAGTTGCATGTGGATATTAATGCAGAACATAAGTGGTTCTGAAAATGCATGTAATACGTATTTCAGATGGTGATGGAATTTTCCGACAATATGCTGAATCTTGAAAGTCATCAGATAAACAGTTCACAGATGAAAGAGTTCATACAGGTAAGGATGACTCTATACCTAAAGCTGGAGAAAATAAAAAGCCCATGTAATAAATTATAGGGAAAACTCTGCTTTCTTTAATTTGGTGGAGTGACTGGAGTTACAGTACTGTCTAAGGAGCGCAGTTTAGTTTGACGAAATACGTTTTGGCAGGTTAAGAAGCGAATACAGACTATTTCTCTGTAAGGCAGATATAGTACAGAGTTTTTTTTTATGTTATTCTTGTATTGCAGAAAATTTTCAGTCTGGAGAGTTGCAGAATTTGTTCATTAGAACGCTGTTCGCGTTATTTTGTTACACCTGCATCTGGAATACTTGCAGAGTCTATTTTAATGAAATGATCTGTAAAATTAAGACCACTGCCACATAATACACTTTGAACATAGTCTGGCAGGGCATGATACAGAGCAGCATGATTCAATTTCTGAGTGATTTGGATGGGCTCACCACTCTTTTAGGTTCTGCTACTTCACAGCTCCACGCAGGCAGTTTAAGTGAATCTGACTCTGGGTACTTCTAACAACGTGTGTATGTATGTATGTATGTATGTATGTATGTATGTATGTGTGTGTGTGTGTGTGTGTGTATGTGTATGTGTGTGTGTGTGTGAGTGTGAGTGAACCGAGATGGACTGGTTTCCCTTGTGAGATGTATCATCTCGTGCTCCCTTGTTTTGCCTGGGGAACCTTGATTATTGAGCCCTAAAACTGATAAACATTTAATGAAACTGTGTGGGTGGTTGGGTTCACACAAACCAACATGGAGCAACACAGATGGCAGCTCAGTTTTGACTTTGATCGTCCTCCATCCACCAGTTTCACAGTATGCTGAAGCAACAGGATCTCAGCATTGCAATGATGGTGACTTCACGCGAGGTGTTCAACGCACTCTCCCAGATGGTGCCTTGCGTAGGCTGCCGGCGCAGTGTCGAGCGCCTTTTTTCCCAGCTGGTGGAGTCTGGAAACCCAGCCCTGGAGCCACTGGCCGTGGGCTCTACCGGCGTGCTGTCAGTTACCAGGGCCTGCATGGCGGATGCCAAGATGCTGTACATGCTGTTCTACGTGCATGGGTATGGGTGCGACCTGGGACTTTCGTTATTTCAAAGCTGCTGGAAAACTATCAGCTAGATTTGTGCGAACGTTAAACACAATTCAAATTGTGCACTTACATTTATAATTTGCTCGATTAACTTGTAACATCAGTTAACAGGCAACTGTTTGCACATTAAGGGACTTATCAATTGCCATGTGTTTTACAGGTCAAAGTTAAATGAAATGATCGATGCAATTCCAAAAAGCAAAAAGAACAAACGCTGCCAGCTGCACTCCTTAGATACACACAAGCCGAAGCCTTTGGGGTAAGTCTCTCTTAACGCTGTGTCATTTGAAAGGACTAAAAATAAGCCTGTTTTTGGCATCAAGGCCAGTTTGTCAGATATGGGATGTGTTACAATGCTCGTGCACCATTTTATGTGTTATGGACAGGGATGCACAAAACTTGTATGCAAGTACGCCTTCACCTTTAAAAGTTATATGTGTGGTAAGCGATTGTTGTAACAGTGCAAATGCGTATGTATTTTATGGGCATTTGCGCTGCTATGACAAGGAATAATTGTGCATTTTAATCTTTATATGCTGATTTGTACTTCATTTGGGGTATAAATGTTAAAATGCGTGGTACTTTATCATAGCAACGCAAATACACATTTATGCATATGCTGTTACAACAGTGTATTGCCGCATGTATCACTTTTTAAGGTGAATGCGTCCTTTCATACCAGTTATGTGCATCCCTGGTTATGGACCAAGTGTCCCTTACTAGTACGCATTGTAGAAGTGTGCTCCTTAGCTGGATCAGGTGATGGGACATAACATGGAATGGCTGTGGGTCCCCTAAGGACGGGCTTGTAAAAGATGGGTGAGAGTAGTGAAAGTAGGAGTGAAAAGCCATCAACTTCCTCTGGTTCAGGATAATCAAAGCCCCTTGTACTGTGCATATTTGAGTGTCAGCTGCTCATGTGTGCTTTGTGAATTTAAGAGCCCATTTTTTGGGACTTTTCAGTGACCTGTCTGTTCTACACACTCTTCTCAGCACCAAACTGACTTCTTTTGCTCACTGAGTCTTGCCAGTGTTTCCAGACTGATCAGAAGTTCTGTAGTTGTTGGGACCAGAAAAGCATATTCATTCTGGTCTTTGAATAATTGGCAGCAGTGAGGTCTTCTAGTTAGTGGTGGCTCTCCTGACTTGTGAGTGTGAAATGGACATGGCAGAGGAGTGTGCACTCCTTCCTCTGTGACACCCCGGTTTATGTGTGTGATAGCAGGAAGAATGAACCCTTTACTGGGGTGATGTTTTCGATGGTCTTAATGGAGGTTCTTTCTACAGTGGAAGCTGGATGGATGTGTGGGAACTTATGTCTCAGGAATGCCGTGATGAAGTCGTCTTGATTGACAGCACCTGTCTCTTAGAAACTCTGGAGACATACTTGCGAAAACATCGGTAAGAGCTTAGGCTGATCTGTCCTAATCCTTTCCTGTTTGTTTCTTCCAAGATGTAGTCTTGTTGATTCCCATAAGCTGAGACACTGAATGATCGAATTGATTAGTGACAGCTGGTTTGTTTTGTTTTAACCCCTTGCAGGTTTTGCACTGACTGCAAGAACAAGGTGCTAAGGGCCTACAACATTCTTATTGGTGAGCTGGACTGCAGCAAGGAGAAGGGCTACTGTGCGGCCTTATACGAGGGCCTGCGCTGTTGCCCCCATGAGCGCCACATCCACGTGTGCTGTGAGACAGACTTCATCGCCCATCTCCTAGGGCGTGCTGAGCCCGAGTTTGCTGGAGGGTATGAGTATGTAATTTGCTAGAATGGGCTATCTAGCGTTTTTATTGGCTTCCCCCCTCCTCCCCGCACACCACTGTGAAATCTGTTTTTGTGTAATTTAGCTTTTATTGGTCTTTTGATGATCAAAGTCTTGGTGCTCATGTTTTCGGTTTTGGCTGTTTTGTAGTTCATATTCTGTTCAGTGTCTCAAAAAGGCTGACTTTGCTCCCTACATTTAGAAAACCTTTTTAAGAGACAAATCCTTATTATTATTTACTTATTTTTATCATGTGTTTTACATGAAAGATTGTAAAGCAAACTTTTGATAGCTAATTGTTACTATTCAGAATGCTGTTCATTTAATCTTTAATTGCATGTACGTTTCTTAGAAAAAATTTTTGGATATTAGAGTTCTAAGGTGGGTTGTGGTTCAGGGCTGAGAGGCTTGTTTACTCTTCTTGGCTGTTAAGTGATGTTTTCATGATTTGACATTCCCACATGTGAGATGAGATGCTTTTCCCTTCCCCCTGGTGCCATAAACTATGTGCAGGGAAGTTAATGGGAACCTACATGTTATGGTTAAGAAGATCACAAAATGAATTCTGAATTGAGAAATAAGCACATTTTTCTGAAGGCCAGACATTTGTGGTTTGAGGACTGCCTTTTACATTTGCTTAAATGTCATCTTCCAGTGGGCCTGGTATAATTCACTGGATGCATGTAGTCAACTGTGGCAGATAGGAACATGAAAGTGTACCTTCCATCTTCTGTAGCCTGCAAGGCTTTTTATATTTACAGTGTTCATGGACATGATATGGTTTCGGCCCTAAATGGATTAGACTGCCCGCTGATGATGCAGAAACACTGCACTGGTTCTTCGTTCTGTGTTTGTCTTGCATGTGATTTAGGCTGAAGTGGTGATAGTGTCATTGCCCAAGTACAAAACGGTGGTATTCAGTCACCTTCTGAATAGATGGCTTGAGTCTCAATTCAGTCCCAAGGTTCTGTTTATTGATGGAGGTATCTTTTGACTGAGGTCAGCATCCATTCATATTGATGGCAAAACACGCATAATGCATTTGAAAACTTCTCAACCACACAGAGTGAAGGTGTAGGATTTCCTCTAAAAATTACTTGCATTTTGGTTTTAGGCGCAGAGAGAGGCATGCGAAAACCATTGATATCGCTCAAGAAGAAGTCCTCACATGTTTGGGTATCCACCTGTATGAGCGTCTGCACAGAATCTGGCAGAAATTGCGTGCTGAGGAGCAGACATGGCAGATGCTCTTCTATCTTGGCGTCGATGCCTTGAGGAAGAGCTTTGAGGTACATCTGTTTAACGAAATGCCCAGAAGGCATTTTGCCACAGCGATCATCAGACTCATGGCCCCTTCTGCTCTTGTCAGATGGCAGTGGAGAAGGTGCAGGGGATTAGTCGGCTGGAACAGCTCTGTGAGGAGCTCTCTGAAGAGGAGCGCGTGAGGGAGCTGAAACAGGAGAAGAAGAGGCAGAAGCGCAAGAACCGGCGCAAGAACAAATGTGGTTTCCACATGCCCGAGCGAGACATCGACGACAAGGAGAAGGGCTTGGATGAGGTGATTGTGCAGTCGTGGAGGGCAGCATCCTCTCAGCTTTGCAGGGGTATCGCTTTGCCCTCTGGTTCAGTCATTTTGGACTGCCTTTATCCGTGCAAACATCTGATGCTGCAGGCTGTTTTTCTAGTTTGTCACCTGGAGGTTTTTCAGTCAAAATATAATAAATATTAATGGTAACTGTCCGATCTAAACCCAGTTCTGAAACTGACTTCACATGGTTATCCTGCTTTGCACGACCTGATCATTCGGCATGTTGCCTTGCGTTCGGTTAACCTGCCTGTGCCACACTGCGATTCTGTTAAATCCTAGGGTTCTTTTGAGGCCATGGAGGGTGGCTGCGAAGCCTGCGGCAGCTCAGAGGACTCCAGCGCCTGCGTGGAGGTCATCGTCACCAATGAGGCCACGTCCTGCAGCTGCCCCGACAGGGAAATGCTGGGCTCTCCAAAGGCCAAGAAAGGTACGTGCTGTACTGGGTCCAGATGCATTTGGATTGCTGGCTCAGGTAGCAACTGGTAGCTGTTTGGTTTGTGCTATAAATGAACATTTAAGGGCATGTAATGGAACACTTTTATCCCCTGAATACATCTACAGTTTCTGGCAAGGTGAGGAATTAAACAGTCACTCTGGATTTAAGTCTGTCAATGTCAAGTTTTTAAATACTGCTCAGTGCTAATGCGTAAGCCATTCAAAATGGAATTATGGTAATCTGTGAGCAGGTATTGCAAAGCTGTAGTAAGAATATAAAACTGTCTGCCTGTACTGGCATCAGGTATTTAAACAGAATAAAAGTTGTAATAAGTGGAATGCTTTTAAGGATGCAGTTAAATCTCTAAACCCTGTGACACTGTTTCCCCCCAGAGACACTGTTGTCTTATTTATGTATTACTTTCTGTTTGTAGTAATGTCACTTTATTGCTGGTGTTCTAGGTAACAATCTGCTTTCATTTCATGTCTCTGAGCAGCCTTGAGGGAAATGTTAACTATGGCAGTTGTACAACAAATATATAAACAAACTTGCCCTTTGAAATGATTATTCAAGCACTGTATAAACATGCTTGATTTAAATCAGTGCAGATTAATGCAGATAAAATAGGTTTGTTGGCCATGTTGTTGGCCAGAGCTGTCCCAACATGCCCATTCATGTGAGACTTGATCAGGTGTGTGTTTGTGCTGAAATGAGCGGAGGCGTTAATGAGCGTCCCTGACCTCCTTCCTGTATGACACGCAGGCCAGTCGCCTCACAGCCACGGAAGTGATTGCGGGTACTCCTCCAGCATGGAGGGCAGCGAGACAGGCTCACCAGAAGGCTCTGACGTGGCCTGCACTGAGGGCATCTGCAACCATGAGGAAGCAGGTCTGTCCCACACATGCCGCAGCGAGCTTTGGGGCATCACTGCCACCCCCTCCCCCCACAGGCCTCACCTTGCTTCTCTCCCACTCAAGAAGGTGATTACTCGTGCGGCCATCGCTGCAGTGTGGACAAGGAGGAAGACGGCATCGACAGCTGCGTAGAGTGCTGGGCCAACGCTGAGGAGAACACCAAAGGCAAGAGCAAGAAAAAGAAAAAGGGTAAAAGCATAGCTGGCGAGCAGGTGAGGGCCCCCCAGGGACCATCCGGCGGCCGTTCAGTAGATCGCCTGTTCTTAAAGCATCTCTCACAAGCTCCGCCTGTCTCACCAGGGTCATAAAGCCAGCACCGGCTATGGAAGCACGGGAAAGGGTCTTAGTGCATCAATGGCATGCAGGACCAAAGACATGTGTGTGAAACTCTGCTGTGATGCGCTGACCAGTGCTGCCCTCCGGCTGCCGTGGGCCGAACACCGGAAAACCAAGAACTACTTTCCAGGCTCCCCAGAAGCAAATCCATGTGTGCACAGGGACAGGAATGCAAAGACACTATTGGAACTTCTTGTGAGTATGTTTAATGCTGCATTGTTTTATAGCTGGATGCAGAAACAAACATCTTGCTCAAAAGGAGCCCTGTATTTTACTTTCGTCATTTAAATGTCTGAAAATGTTACACATGAATGAAAATACTACTTTACATCTGCATCATTCGGTTAGGCACCGTAATTTACCTGAATGCTCAAACTGCTGCTCTGTGTATCTTTTCAAACTAGTGAATTTATTTGGGTTAAATGTACTGGATAAGTGCTTCAAGGTTGCATGGGTGAACAGTCTGCTGGTTTGACATTGCACAGCACTGATTTGATTCCCGCCTCCACATCTCTGGGGTTTTCATGTTTCCCCACCTTGTTGTGGATTTCCCCCTTGTGCTCCGGGTTCCTCCCATGCCACCTTTAAATCATCTGTTGCGTTTGCAGTGTTGTTGTGTGCATGCGTGTGTGCCCTGCGACGGACTGGTGTCTCATCCAGGGTGTGCCTGGGTATGGTGGATGGATGGTGTGGTACCAAGAGAGAAATTAACTCCTTAGCAGTAAAGAATTTTAATTACACTTAACTGTTAGGCATTTGGAATGGGTGATGACAATGGAACTTGACTGAAAATACAGGGTTAAAATTGTGCTGAGAAATGTTGTGACAATGCTGTATAGTTTTATTAGCCAAATAACTGTTACCAAGTTACCTGGGTGACTGACTTCAGCTTACTACGATATCTATATTGTGTGCCAGGGTTGCTAGAAAAAAAAAAAAGATTTTCTGCCAGGTATGTTGAAATGATTAATGACTGAATTGCAACTTGCATATCTGGAAGGATTTTATTTTTTGAGAATTTGTCAAGATTCTAGATTTGTCACATGTGGTGTTTTATACTTACAACTTGCAGTAAAATGCAGATCTGGTTACTCCTCAGACTGTGGCGCAAAATAAGTAAAAAAAAAAAAATAATAATAATAAAACAAAAAAGAATAATTAGACTAAATTGTTAAAGTGGGGAGAGGTGGCAAGATGGCCAAAATAAAACTTACTATATATACAAAAGTGATAAAGGAGTGACTATGGTTAATAAAAGTTAAGACTATGTATACTTTTATGCTAAAGTGATATTTAAGGCATTAATGTCAATGTATAATGTACAAAGAAAAATGGTGATGTATAATGTGCAAAAACTGCAGACTGCAAATATAACGGTAGCCAAATAACCAGTAGATGTAAGGATAACATTATTATGGGAGATGCATGAAAATATGGAGTGCAAGACATTTTACTTTCCTGGACATGATCCAAGGTTAGTTTAAATTGTCCATTAAGAAGCCTGATGGCCTGAGGATAAAAGCTTCTTTTCAGTCTTGGCCATCAGACTGTGAAAGCGTTTGCTGAATTTCAGCAGGCTGAAAAGGCTGTTGCTGGGGTGAGTGGAGCCACTGATGATTCTGGTTGCCCTGTTCCTGCAGCGTCTGGTGTAGATATCCTGCAGGGAAAGGAGAGCTGACTGGGAGCAGTGCTCTGCAAGGCAGACTACTGTAGTGCTTTGTGGTCCTGTACGATGCAGTTGCCTTACCAGGGTGAAATACTTGTCCAGATTACACTTTCTAGAGCACTAGTATAGAAAGTCTTGGGGATCACTGGGGAGACCTTGAATTAGCCTTGGAGACCTGTGCGTGGAGTGGTGTGACCATATCAGGTCCTCGGAGAAGTGTACTCTGAGGTATTTAAAGTTGTTTACCCTCTCCACTTGTCAAACATGGATTTAAAATTTCATAAATGGTTTTTCCAAGATCAAAGTATAGTGACAATTTGTGTGTGGGCAACGGATAATTAAGGGGGAGAATGGTACAATTTTTCACAGCATTTTGCTAATTTCTATGCTCTTTCCCTACTCGAAACAACAGGACGAGTCAGAAGTAACTTCAGATGAGGAGAACTGTCTAACGCAAGATGAGATCCGATCATTTCTCGAAAACAACAAGTCCTTCTACAGTAACAGAGATCAGTACCGACAGCACCTGAAAGATAAATTTACCAAGTACTGCCACTCAAGTGTGCAGAAGAAGCCAGTCTGCAGTGGGGAGTGGCTGACCGTTACAGGAGTCAACTGACTGTCTCCACGCACTGCGCCCCCTTGTCTTTTTAAGGAAATGCTGAGCACTGCATCACCTTTCGACTTTCTAAAGTACATTTGGTGTCTCGTTCAGTGACATTATTTTGTATTTCCTCCTTGATCCCCTCCATTCCTCATAGACCACATTTTTGTATTTATTTCTGGCATCATTGTTAGGGCTGGTGGTGGAGAGCACAACTGTTTTTTTTTTTCTTTTTCTTATTTTCAGGCTTGCAAGCTGTGACGTTTAGGGTAACTGTGGTAGTCTGTCCTCTCTGTTCTTTTGTTTTCTGACTATGACACTTCAGTTTAGTGGCAATGTTGTACCAATAAATGTGTACAGAAATGAAATTATCTGAATATAAAGATTTTACAAAGGTATCCATTTATAAAGAGGTTTAGATGTAATGTTACGATGCGCAAAATTTAAAAAATAAAGAATATTTATTAATATGCAGAAATGTTTGGCTGTGTTGAATGCTTGTGTATAAATGATCTTTTGCGTTATGCGTCTAATTATTCAAACGCGGATTTGTAGTACGGTAACCTGCAGTAATGAAGTAATGGCCTGAACGCTGGTTTCGCAGATCCATCGGTAGGTGGCGACAGCGGTCTCCCACGATGGCTGATTTACAGTATCTGGATTTTATCGCGAAATGTACTGGATTATCTCAAACACAGAGGAAAAATGTACAATTACGAAAATCTATAAGGATCAATTAGCATACACATCAACACGATCTGTCTCCACTTCCCGTCTGTCTTTTCCGTCTTAATGCTTAATGTAAGTTTTAACATATTTCATGTTTTGCCTAAAAGCAGGAATTAACCTGCAAACTAGTAATTCTAAATACTTATATATTGAAGGATATGTCACATAATAACATAAACCAGCGTGTACAACTTGGTTTTCCATTAACTTTTAAGTATTTTTCGAACTATGAGTAGGCCTAATTATCACCATAAGTGCAGAAACAAGCCAGATACGTCGTCAACCAGAGACGCCACTTCATGCTTTGCCATTTAATTTTTAACCCGGCGTGCGGGGACCGGGAGTTTCTGTGCGGGGAGGGTTTGACAGCGGTCTTGCCCGCCTTCCCTGGTTTTTCACTGCAGGGAGGGAGAGAAAGTGAAGCCTCCTTCGCGGCCGTGTTGCAAAGTTGCAGCTTTGCTGCGCACCGTGGACATGGAGCGCTGGAAGGGCAGGGTGGCACTGGTGACCGGAGCCTCGGTGGGCATCGGAGCGGCGGTGGCCCGGGCACTGGTCCAGCAGGGAATGAGGGTTGTCGGCTGTGCCAGGAACGTGGACAAAATAGAGGTGGGTATTTTGATGACAAGAAGAAAAGCAAACTTGGTATGCGGCGTGTTCAGTTCTGCTGTAACACTTACTTTCAGCCGTTTCTGTATGACTATTGCAGAAACGCGCTTAATTTCAGCTTTAGATGCATAAAGTACAATTACACACTTCGCAACTGACAACATTAACACTGTCAAACATTTTCGTGTTGCAGACAGTCTTGGCCGTAATTAAGCATCACATGATAAACTATTGTATTCTATTACTAATTTGAGTAACACGTGATTTTTTAAAAGTCTGATCCCTGGCGTAGTGTGAGATGAGAAGTTACACTTCGATCATTTAAAATATAGTCTACTGTTTAAACATACTCAACGCCAAATTGTTTCAAAATTTAAACCCAAGGCGCATAAAACTTCCGTGGAAAAATGTGTTTAAACGTGTTTGGCCAGTATTTGGATAGGTGTATTTTAAATTATATTCTTTTTATAGTGTGAACAGTGAAGTTGTTGCCGAGTGTATATACAGTATAGCAAACAAACGCAGTAACTCGAGATACCGCCCGATGTTGCCTCAGGTTAAGAAATACTATAGCACATAATAGCAATATGTATTTGTGTAGTGTAACTCCAGCAGACAACATTAACCCTTCCAGTTGTTCTTGGTTTCTCAATAACAGCGCTCATTAATGGCATGTACGGGTTCAGCTGAAGTTCCTTCTGTCAAACATTAACTTTAACGCTTAATTACCGGAGCAGCCGCCCTTAACTTTTTCCGACACTACATTCATATAAATAAGAACAATTTGATCCTTACTATTGTCGTGAGTAAACTCCTGCAGATTACGTCTGAGGTAAAAAAAAAAAAAAGGGGATGTTGATTTAGAGAATTATTTTTAAAAATTAAGCGAGACTTGGTCAGACACTGATGAACATCACTATTATTTTGCCAAATATCGGTCAAATTTCAGTAAGCAGTACTGTGCACATCGCTAAAATGACATTTTGCAGCGTGTGTTTTCAAATTTCTTGGGTTATGTGATGTCAAAAGAAGTACTTTCTAATTATCGGTCCCATGGAAAACGACGTCTGGTGACGTGCTGGTATTCACACGTGTGTGGAGGGATTCGCGGATCAGTGACATCTCTGCGCCGCATCACTAACTAAACGCGACCGGCCCCATTTCATTTCGCTCGGGTGACAGTCCTGTTGCTTTCGTGAATCAGCTTAGTCATTTCCGACTTCCCACATGCTTCCAAATGTCCTTCTCAAGACTTTTTCCCTTCACCTCTAGATTTGTTTTTTAAACTATATATTGCTATACATTGCCTTTGTTGACTGCATTATGTATATTTTGAGCTTCTTGTAGTTGTATTTTTCCTGTATACCATGTACTTATAAAGCTGCGGCATGCACAGTAAACAAACCAATAGTTTTAAGACAATGAATGTGGCTGACCTTAATAATTTCTTTATGGAATCATTAATGATGGCTTGTTGAAGTGTGACATGTACAGCCTGAGCTTGCATTAAAAAGCAATGCCTGGACAGTCTGAGGCACTAAATCAAACTAACTTTACTCATGGCCAGTGAGCTTGGGAAGCAAGAGTGGCTTCAAACCGGCTTCAGTCTACAAAAGGATGTCACATTCTTTGAGTGGGCAAGATCTCCCCTCAGCTACCAACGGCACCACCCGCGAGTGTGTAAGAGCCAACTGTGTGGCCCACAAAGCGCCATTGTCGACATCCGCTGGTATCACAGGGTTTGGTGTAATTATGTTGAAATAAAGGCTCTCGAAAGCAGCACTCAGTGACGCTTTGTAGGTGTCTAATGGCATCCAATTGTCTACAAGGACCCCTTTGTTTTTTGGGGGATTTTATGCAAGTGGCACGTGCTGAATTTCACTGGACACCAGCTAGGCTGGTATTGATGGTTTGCCAGTTTTATATGTGCCATTATATTATAGGCATTATGGTTGGTCAGTTTGTATATGTACCCAAGGCCCTGACTAGGATGAATGATTGAAGATTGATGGATGGAATCTGTATATGTGATGGGAATAACATTTGACACTGTGTCCTGGAAAAACCCACACAGGGTAGATTTTTTTTTTTTAAATTTAAGCTGACGAATGTAGGTAAATCCTCTTATCTCAGCTGCCACATTTCATGGGGTACGTAGAAGTTGCCAGAAACGGAATTAAAATGGCTTCAGATGTCTACGGTGTGTACAATATAACGAACTGAACAAAGCAGGAGATGAGAGAGTGACACAACAGATCTACAGGTAGCTTTTCACCTCACGGCTCTGGGTGTTCAGAGCTTAATTGCAAGGTCACACCCAGTGCTGGTTAGAGGCCATGCACAGTTCCAGAGATGTTTCTCCAGCGATGCCTTGCCGGTCGATGAAACCATGTGATAGCTACGTGACTCTCGCCATTTGCTTTGTATCACAGCAACCAGATAGTTTGGACAAAAGTATCAGCTCAATGAACAAATGTAAATGTATTTAGGGCCTAAAAGCAGTCAGTGATTGCAGTTTAATGTTCTGGGCAGCTCTGACTCATGCTGTGGAGTGTTAGAGGTCTGATATTTGATAGGGCACACAGACATAAGAATTCTCACAGGTAATCCTGCATTCCATCACCTGGAGACTCACTGGTAGAGTTGCAATGGGGTGGAAAATTTCAAGTAAATTTCTGGAAACTTTCTAGAAACTTTCCATTCCATAGGAAGTTAAGCTGGGGAATTTTGGAAATAATACAAGTTGGAAACTTTCCATGGGAATTAACTGGACATTTGGGGTAAACAAACTTTCATATATAAACATAAATATAAACATTTTGTTTTGTCATAAGCAGACATGCATGCAAACACTTCTAAGACAAATTTAAGAAATGACATTTTTGACTTTGAAATTCAACTGAATTTGCCTTCAGTCTAGTTCTATTGACCAAGATTATGCTGCACGATGTTTCTTTTCAACTACATTTAAATTCCCTGTTATACGACAACCTGCAAGTTTCCAGTTTATTCCCATCCAATTTCTGTAACCGCTTGTCCTGATCAGAGTTGCAGGTCTGGAGTCTATGCTGGAGGCTACAGGCACAAAGTAGGGAACAGCCCAGGATGGGGGAAACCCCACGACAACACAGAAAGAACTCCATACACATAGCACCCAGGGGGAGACGCAAACCTAGGTCCCAGAGGTGTGAAGCAACAGTACTAACCACTGCACCACCGTGACACCCCCTATTGGTAATAATTGTTTGTTCCCATTAATTCCCCATATATTCCCATTAATTCCTGTGGAAGGTTTCCAACTTTGAAAATTCCCAGGATTTTGCAATCCCACTTCACTGGTACTCATCCCATTATGAATCCTGGTCCCCACAGATTCTAATCACACGTTTCCCCCTTCCCCAGTAGATAATGCCTTATTGGTGTGGTCCAAGGCAGGAGTCGAGTCCTTTAAAGTTTTATATATTGACAGTGTTTTTGCATCATTTTAGCAGTTGTTGTAATGTTTTCAGTTTCCTAAATAACGCTTTTTCAGACATGTACAGGTCTGTAGCTTTCTACGCAGTACTTTCATAGCTTTTCTAGTCTACTGAAGGAATCACTTATTGTTGTTTTTTTTGAGTCCATTTCCATCTCTAGGATTTAGGCCTATATTCATAACCTAAGTATAGACTCACTCAATTTGGTCAAGCTTTTACATGAGACAGATCTTGGAGAGGAAATATCACATAAGGTTTGGAAGGAGATCCTTGGCAGAGTACATAGCTGCTCTATCTGTGCGAGACATGGCCTGATACAATGTGAGGTAGTAGACCACACCTATTTTACTAAGGATGTGATAGATCTCACCAAGCCTAAGCCAACTTTATACACACAGTGTTTTCTGTGACTCAAGAGGTTTGGTGTGGAGGCAATGTGACTTGGGGGTGTCAGAAAGTTACTGCTAATGTTGCTTGGTCGCTGGGGAATAGTTTTAACAGGTAGACTTTACAGTTTTACTCCCATTCTCACACAACACCGCAGTGGTAAAACAGCGATATTTAAGCGGGTTTTAGTATGTGTGTGTGTAGGTGTGTGTCATTTCCACCACTTAACTAAATGTCGGCTCTGTTTACCTACAATATGTGGACAAAAGTATTGGCGCATACCTCTCAGTCATTGAATTCAGGTGTTTTATTCAGATCCGTTGCCACAGGTGTCTAAAATCAAGCATCTAGCCATGCAAACATTTGTGAAAGAATGGGTTATTCTGAAGTGCTCAGTGAATTCAAGTGTGGTACTGTCATAGGATGCCACCTTTGCAATAAGTCAGGTTATGAAATTTATTCCCTGCTAGATATTCCACGGTCAGTGGAAGTGGTATTATGCAAAGTGGAAGTATTTAACAGAAACTGAGCTGCAAAGTGGCAGATCACGTAAAGTAACAGAGTGGGGTCATTGAGTCCTGAGGCGCATAGTGCGTAAAAGTCGCCAAGACTTTGTTGACTCAGTAACTGCAATAATACAAACTTCCTCTGGCAGTAACCCCAGCACAAAAACTGTGCTCTGGGAGCTTCATGGAATGGGCTTCCATGGCTGAGCAGTTGCATGCAAACCTCACATCAACAAACTCAATACCAAGCATAGGATGGAGTGGTGTGAAGCATGCCATCACTGGACTCTGGAGCAGTGGAAACGTGTTCTGTGAAGTGACGAATCATGCTTCTCTGTCTGGCAGCCTGATGCACGAGTCTGGGTTTAGCAGGTGCCAGGACTGCATTGTACCAACTGTAAAGTTTGATGGAGGAGCAATAATGGTATGAGGTTGGGCTAGGCCCCTTATTTCCAGTGAAGGGAACAGCATTCCAAAACATTTTGAACAATTCAATGCTTCCAACTTTGTGGGAACAGTTTATGGAAGGACCTATTCTGTTTCAGCATAACTGTGCTGCGGTGCATAAAGCAAGGTCTGTAAAGACATGGTTGGGTGAGTTTGGTGTGGAAGAATTTGACTATCCCACACAGAGCCCTGACCTCAACACCATCTAACACCTTTGGGATGGGACCAGAGATTGAGAGCCAGGCCATCACGTCCAACATCAGTGCTGACCTCACAAATGCTCTTTTGGATGAATTGGCAAAAATTCCCACAGGTGCACTCCATAAACCTATGGAAATCCCTCCCAGAAGAGTGGCAGCTGTTATAGCTGCAAAGGGGGGACCAACTCCATATTGATGCCTATATATTTTAGAATGGGATATTATAGAAGTTCATGTTGGTGTAATGGCCAAGTGTCCCCACACTTTTGTCCATCTGTTTGTCTTGGAAAAAATATTAGTAGGCTCATTTTATTACAGTTTTTTAAGAGTGTCTGCTAAATGATAGTGTGATACAGCCTTTTTGCCGTTAACCAGCTTAATTCCATGGTGGGGGGGAACTGTGGGCAAGAATTGTGCCCCCAGAGCAAGCCACCAAGGCGTTGGATTAGATGATTGATTAGTTCAATAGTTTTTTTTTTTACCATGGCTGCAAAGATGTTGACATGGCGGGCCACCATATAGAAATGTTACCTGCAGAAGCGCTGTACTTACGCTTTGGCTCTGTCCTTCTTTGTTCCACTTATGGATAATGATTTTTAACACCCTGTTTGGAAGATTGGGCCAGAACCTTGACCATAACTCTTTCTGTGCCTCTCACTCAGGATCTGCTCTATTTTCTTAAACTGGACAAAATAAAACTTTCTCTTAGGAAGTAATGGATTTTCCAAGGACTAGAACCATTTATATTAAGTGAATCCAAAATATAAAGTTTTCAGATACTCCAACGTATTTAACTATAGCATAGGACGTGGTGGCTTCTCTCTTCTCTTCTCTTCTCTTCTCTTCTCTCCTTTCTCTTCGTGTCTGGAGCAGATTGGATACCATTCTCAATGTGTACTTTTATGTCTTTGTTAAATATTATAACTGACAATTGTATTTGCTTGGATATACAGTAGAACTTTGGAACTCAAACGCCTCTTAACTCGACCAACTTGGACGTCGAATGGATCTGTCGAATTTTTTTTGATTTGTACCTCAACCAAAATCTTGTACCTCAACCGGTCGTGCTAAAACTTGTATGGATCTAGACGTGTTCAACTCTACCAATTAAGACTTAAAATGGGTCAGTTGAGAAAAATCTAGCCGCAACTCGATTGAAAACTCAGAACATAACTAAACAAAACAGACCTGCTAAAACTTGTACGGGTGGAGACGCATTTCCCCATCCAAACAATAACCTCTCCATCCCTCCTCTTCTCCACCTGTCACTTCCAGTGTGCCATCAGCTGACCTCAATGCAGGGAAAGTGCTCATAAATTGTCGTTTATTTCATGTTTATTGCTTTTGTATGTGTGCTTTTTCATGTATATTAGTTTTATATTGATTGTTAATGATCTTTATCATAAGTGAGGTAGGTAGACAGGGTTAAATAGGCATCATTTGGGGGTCTGGAATGAATTAAATTCATTTACATTATTTCTTATGGGGAAATTTGACTTGGACCTCGACCAAATTCTACCAGCCTTCCGGAAACATTAAGTTCGTGTTCCAAGGTACCACTGAAAATGTTACATGGTCCTGTACATTCCAAAAAATATGATTGTTGCCTCCCAGAAGTGAAAAATATGATGGGTTACCCAGAGAAAAAAAAGTCGATTTTACTTTTCAGTTAGAATGAATGAAACCAGCACTTGTGCTGCCAGGTCACTTGAAATGTCACATTCATCTGTAGTGTAGCCATCCTTTACCGTTAATGGCTGCATTTTATTGTATAGTGTTTGTGGCTCTGCAGGTTGCAACACATTCTGTGATCAGAAAGTCGCTGGCTTAAATCCCATGGCTGCCAGAGTGATGTCACTGTTGAACTACAGCCCACCTGGAAGATGAGTTCTCGGTGTCACCTTTTCGTGGCCCCATGGACAGGCAGTGCCCACGTCTCCTACATAGGCTTTACTTTGCTTGCAGGATCAGTTCATCACCCAAAGTAGAACCTGTCAAAGATGAAGAGGCCTCCAGGCAGCTGAAACATAGGAGCTGGAAGCTCAGCATCATAAGACCTTTACTGAAGTAGCGTCAGGTGGAAACCAGAGGATAAAGAGCAGAGACCTTTATAGCTGAATTTATATCATTAGCAGGATAACTCAGCATAAACGCAAAGGGCCGCAACATGCGTATCCTGTGCTGGTTTAGGCTTACAGTAAAGCTTCATCTGGGTGTTCATGAAAAATGCCCCGATTGTCTGTCTGGGAACAGTTAGCATGAAGTGGAAATTTGCATTCTTGACAGATGAATAACATTTTTGAAAGTAAAAGCTGCTCTTCAGAAAGTCCCATTATCCCCTAAGCCCAGCCTGTCTTGAGGACCATGTGGAAGAACTGGCGTTCTGCTCGGACGCCTGAAAGTCGATGTTTAATACGGCATGCTATACTGAAAGTGACACCTCGTCCTATTTTTATTAAGCAGAACCCCAGTCTGGGTTAACATTGCCGGGCAAGTTAAAAATATATTAAACAACATAAACATTTTTTTTTCGCCAATATCCAGCTTTATTGCATAACCAGCAGTGATTTAACACTGACAATTTGTTCAGTGTTGTTATTGGCCTGAATGCCTTTGCCATCTTACTATGGTCAGAGGCTTTTAAGATACTGACCAGTCCCAGTGCATTTTGTTCTAATATTTCCGTCTGTTGAGCTTTTGGTCAATCTTCATACCTTCATTCACTGAGTGGATATTTCAACATTACTCAAACTTTGTTCTTGAATCTAACCCTTCTTGTTTATCTTTCCCTATACCACACGTCAACTGTGGATAATCTAGTCATCCTCAAAACATTTAAATTTGTCCGGGCAGCATGACCAAAACTTTATATCACATTATCTTTAAAAATTCCAGCAGTTTCACAGTATATCAGAGTATTTTTTCTCTCTTAAATTTACCCATACTGCAGCAGCGAGTATCTATATCAATAAAATACATTTACCATTGTTTTTAACTATGCGCTTTTATGAATTATCATAAAAAAAATCATTCACATTTAGCCTGAGAGTATAACCGACATGTTTTTATTAGATTATTAATGTATATTTAGCTTGACATATTTTGACATATTTTATTGATTGTAACTCAGTAACAATTGTTTCACTGACATGATTTATTAGATTAATGATGTACATTTAGCTAAATAGCAACATGTACTATTGATTATAACCATATGTTTAGCTCCATAGAGACATGTTTTATTGATTATTGCTGTATATTTAGCTTGGTAACATCATGTTTGCTTGACTGGCATAATTTTAACAATTATTACTGAGATAAATCGATTATATTAAAGATTTTGCTTTACTGATGTATATCTAATTGCAAACCTAATTATAATACACTTAATCCAAATGATCAGGCACAGACTGAAGCAGTAGCTGTAAATATTCTAATACTGAATTAATATAACATTGAATATAATACTATAAACACTTATATATGGAGAATTGATATTATGAAGTTATAACTGTTAGTAAGAAGGGTACGCACAGTTAACAGGGGTCTCCTCTTAAACTCTACACAGTGATCCATAGTGCTTGTAGCAGTGAACAATATAATATTATTGGCAGAGGCCTATTGAAACGCTACAGTTGTTGTTTCAGCTATGCTACAGCATAGTGGTGTATGAAAAATTCATACCATACGGGAAATTGAAACCGGTATACCAGATGAACCAGTATACTGCCCAGCGCTAATACGTCCTGATCATTTGCTTTCTGTCATGGATGTCCATTGCCATGTTAAAGAGCAGGAAACACTGGGTTCGAAGACAATGTCCTATTCATGATGTGAGTTTAAATGGTTAATGATAGACATGTTAGCTCAGAATAGCCATGTGTTAGCTCGGGAGGATTGTGTGCTAACTTGTGAGCTTGGGATAGCTGTGTTTGCTTGGGATAGTCATGCGTTAGCTCAGGATAGCTATGTCAGCTTAGGATAGCCTTATGTTAACTCAGGATAGTAATGAGTTAGCTTCGGGTTGTTGTGTGTTAGCTCAGGATAGCCATGTGTTAGCCCCATTAGCTGAAAGCATGGCCTGAATTGTCTGGTTTGTATTCACCGCTCCACACTTTTGATCAAAATGTCTTCAGTCGTGTTCAGCACAGATGGTGACATTTTCTGAATTTATGCTGCCATTCCCTTATTGGCGGACTGAGCCAATGGCCTGTGGGTTTCCATTGCTCTGTGTTCCTCAGCAAGTGAGAGTGGGACCATAGATGTATTGCCAGCAGAGTGACTGGCTGCCTCTTTCAATGTGAGTCTGGGCCGACAGCCAGTCGTAGTTTGTTTACGGCAAGTAGATTTAGTAGAAAAAAACTCTTCATAGTGGGCCAAATCCAAAAAGAGTCACTTCTCACTTCATGAATTATTTAATGACTATATACTGGCATCCAGTTTTTTTAAAGACTTGCAGTTAGCAGTTTGCACTGCGCTAAAACGCCACACTTCACCACTTTACCACAGAACACATTTGTCTTAAAGAGGAGTACACATTTCTGTGGGGAATCTAAAACAAGACTGTCAGCTTTGTCTTTAGTGCATCATTAGTGATAAATATGCTATGTCAATTTTTATTCTTTAGATGAACTCTTAGTGAAAGTTATGTGTTTTCTGGGTGAATGAGTTTACTGGCTATTCAGCTTGCTAGTGGTCATCTTATCAGTTCTCACCAGCCATACAGATAGGTGGCAGCACTTACTGGATCAGCGTTGACAGATAATGTTTTTCTGTTGCGGTAAATGCTTTGTTTCCACTTGGTTGCCTTGGTATTGGCAAAACATTCCTGCATCAGAGAGCAAAGGAACTAAGTTATTAATAATATGATATGCCTGCTAGTGTCTTTGTGAATGTGTTGAATCCTTAAAGACTTTTGCCATATTTGTCCACCACTTATCAAATACTAGATCACTGTGGGGCCTTACCCACTGCAGGAACTTGGCCATATGGGTACTCAAACTGGACTGAACCGAGAACCGAAAACCAAAGTTTGTACCAGCCCATGAATTCTGTGTACTGTTACACTCCTAATGTCTTCCACAATGTTAATTCATCAGAGACCAAACACTCAACAAGAAGAACACTGAATGGAAAACTATACATGAACACACGAGTAAAAGTCCCCAGCGGTAGTTTTGTAACGGTACAAGGCATTAAACTAGCACTGCACAGTTTAGCTTTCCAACACTAACCCTAGCCTTATGTCAGAGTGTTAGAAAAGCTTTAGAAAACGCAACATCACTCATATAATGTCAGCAAGAGCATTGGAACATTAATTATCAAGTAAACTGTTAATTTGCATGTTGGATAAGTTATTGGTTTACCAACCTGTTTCTATGGGTCTTAAAATGTTGAATGAAATTCAAAGTGGATGTCAGTGTGTTGGGTATTTTCTCCCACGTTTTGTAGACTGCTGTCCTTTAACTTCATCTGTGTTAAAATATCAGTAACCAAAGTTTTAATCTTTTGGTATCAATGCTATCAATGCTTGCTTCAGCTAGTGCACTGAACTTTGTTCACAAACAAATCACTTGTTACCTGTCTTGTGGGCGTGTTGTGGCTTCTGTAGTTTATGGGATCATGGGGTACAGCATTTTTGATGTTCCGATGTGTGCTGTAGCAAGTATCAGTTTGCTTCAGTTACACTTGTCTGCCGCTTCGGCTTTGTACATACACATAATCAGGAGTGTTTGTAAATATACTCACATTTCTAGGCACAGGAAGAAATTAATAAATACCATTCCATGCCTAAAAATCTGCCAATGCACGTTTTCCACACAAAACTATTCATATGCACAGTTGATAACTGAGACCCCAGGATCTTGACCTTCAGAGGGAAAGCACCTAATGGCCCCTGGAGCCTATCCCAGTAAGCAAAGGAGCACAAGCCAGGGGACACCAGTTCATCACAGAGCTCAAGTCAAGGGACACTCTATATGGTGATGCCAGTCCATCACAGAGCATTAGGTCTATAAAGTGCTGCACCACGCCCAAATGACGCCATGCTGACAGAGCACAGGGCAGGGTCACCCTGGATGGGATACCAGTCCGTCACAGGGACTAAGTCAGGGGACACCCTGGACAGGATGCCAGTCCAACGCAGAGGACAAGGCAGGGGACACTCTGGACAGGATGCCAGTCTATCACAGAGGACAAGGCAGGGGACACTCTGGACAAGATGCCAGTCCATCGCAGGGGAAACCCTGGACAGGATGCCAGTCTATCACAGAGGACAAGGCAGGGGACACCCTGGACAGGATGCCAGTCCATCGTATGGGACACCGTGGACGTGATGCCAGTCCATCACAGGACACAAGGCAGGGGCAACCCTTATGGGATGCCAGTCCGTCATCCACTCCACTGGACCTTCTGCATTGACTTTAACAATTCAGAGCATATAAATTAAGACTTTGTTAGTTTGACCTCCTGTGCTGGCCCTAGGAAGATGGGCTTCTCCATCTGAGTCCAATTTCTCCCAAGGTTTCTTCCTACTAGGGAGTTTTTCCTTGCCATTGTCACCTCTGGCTTGCTCTCTGGGGCCTTTGGGCAGGGATAATGTAAAGTGTTTTGAGACAATGTAATGTTATGCAAATGTGCTATACAAATATCATTGAACCGAACTGAATCACAGGGCACACCTTGGATGGGATGCAAGTCCATTGCAGGCCCAAAGGCAGGAGACACCCAGGATGGGATATCAGCCCATCTCAGGGCACAGGGCAGGGAACATCCTGGATGGGATGCCAGTCCTTCATGGGGCACAGGACAGGGGACACCCTGGATGGGATGCCAGTCCTTCATGGGGCACAGGACAGGGGACACCCTGGATAGGATGCCAGTCCATCACAGGGCACATGCTGCACACACTACAGAAAGATGCCAATTCACCTAATGTTATGTTTTTGCAAACATTACCTCAAACAGTAACAGAGCCTGGGGTGGAACTCAAACCCCTATCCCTGGAGGTATGAGTCTACGGTGCTATCCACTGGGCCACCATCAACTGTCCATAGGCAGCTTTCTGTACTATAAGACTTAATCTGTCGCTGCGATTTACTGGATTGATCATATGACATAATTACTATTTAGATAATTAAGGACAGCCAGTCATAACAATTTTTCAAAATAATCTGAATATTCTCTTGCTACATACACATTCTTATAAGGAGTGAAGACACTGTGTTGTTCACTGCCATCAAAATATGACCTGAATTTACTGAAAGTGATTGTCATTGTTGACACACCACAACAAAATTTGTCTTCTACATTTAACCCATATGACACATTGTTACACAGCAGGGGGCAGCTACTTCAGCACCCAGGGAGCAGTGCTTGGGGGCGATACCTTGCTCAGGGTACCTCAGTGGTACCTTGCTGGTTGGGGGATTCAAACCAGCGACCTTTTGATCACAATGCGCTTGCCTAAACATGATATACGTATATGTTATGATATACATATATCATTCCCTAACCATGATGTACATATTCTACAGAGGCGCTATAGAGAGCATCTTGTCCAACAGCCTTTCAGTCTGGTATGTAAGCTGTACTGTCTTGGACCAGAAGTCCCTCCAGAGAGTGGTGAGAACAGCTGAGAAAATCTTCAGAACCACTCTTCCATCAATACAAGATCTGTACTTTTCACGCTGCCTTAGGGTAGCCACCAGCGTTGTCAGAGACCCCGCCCACCAAGCCCATGCCATCGTATGCACCATAGTATGTGGTGCAAGACTGCCAGACTCTGTAGGAGCTTCTTCCCACAAGCCGTTAGACTACTCAGCTCATAGATCACACAATATGCCGACCTGTAGGGTCTACTGGGACTGCTGAATTCCTGAACACACACACAGATTGTTTAATTGTTTAATTAAATTCATCAGGAACTCATATCCCCTAAAATGTTGCTGCTTCTGTGCATTACTTAATGTTCTTGTCACACTGTGCAATTTGTTTGTGAAATATAACGTTCAATATTCTTATGCAACAACTGTGAAATGTAACATGCAGTAATCTTTTCGAACGTGCAGATTGCATATATAACATGCAATATTTTGTGTCTGTTGGACTGTACATATACTTTGTCTGTCTATGCTGTCCATATGCTGTCTGTCTGATGTTGTATAGCGTGCGCTTGTCTTATGTCCACAGTCATACAACAAGCGTGGAGAAGCAAAATTTCGCTCAACTGTGCACTCCATGATGTACAGTCTGAATGACAATAAAGTCAAGTCATTTCAATTGAATTCAGTCCAATTTTACTATCGCAATTGCCCCCAAAACAACAACTATCACCATCACAACTGCCCCAGGGTCGAAAGCTTTCACTGTTACAACCACCTCACGGTCAACAGGTTTTGTTGTCGGCATATGATGAGGAATACTCCATTGTTGAGATGGGCTGAGTAGCCTGGTGACAATCTGTACAGTTTCCCTCACCGCGTTGCAAAGACGTTTCATCATCTTATAGCTCTGTGGTAAATAGTGACTTTGTGAGGACATCCAGAGGTGGACAGGATAAGGGTGAGGGTCTGCTGTGTTTCGGAAATCAGGGATCTGTTGCTGCTAAGAACTTTTGGGCTGTTTGTATTAAAATAGCAGACTTTTAATAACTTTCAGCTCCCAATGATCACAGCTGCATGTATAATCCCTAGAACCAGGTGTCATCTTGGTGAAACAATGCTGGGCTGAATCCAAGGTCAGTGCTTCTCATTCAGATTAACACCAGAGGAGAAACAGAAACTCACGTTAGGTCAAACCCCACAAACCAGCCTCTGTCAACCTATGGCCGAGCCAATAGGGGGTGCTAGAATGGGAGGGTTGCATGAGAACCACATGATGAGCCACGGGTGACAGACGGGACACTGAGTGCCTGTTCCTCCCCACCATGCTCTCTGCCTCTTGTAAACACAGAGCTGCCCCAGGCACCTGGCTGGCATTCTGTAGCATACTGGCCTGACACAGTCACAGCTGGGCAAACGACCCACTCACAGCACTGGGCATTCTCTAATTCATACACGGCTCTCCCTGACCCGTCGGTTTACCCCGCACCGTCTCCACACGCGGCTCTCTCTGACCCGTCGGTTTGCTCCGCATCGTCTCCACACGTGGCTCTCCCTGACCCGTCGGTTTACCCCGCACCATCTCCACACGCGGCTCTCTCTGACCCGTCAGTTTGCTCTGCATCATCTCCACACGTGGCTCTCCCTGACCCGTTGGTTTACCCCGCACCGTCTCCACACGTGGCTCTCTCTGACCCGTCGGTTTACTCCGCACCGTCTCCACACGCGGCTCTCTCTGACCCGCCGGTTTTCTCCGCACCATCTCCACACGTGGCTCTCTCTGACCTGTCGGTTTGCTCCGCACCGTCTCCACACGCAGCTCTCTCTGACCCGCCAGTTTACCCCGCACCGTCTCCACATGTGGCTCTCTCTGACCCGTAGGTTTGCTCCGCATCGTCTCCACACGCGGCTCTCTCTGACCCATTGGTTTTCCCCGCACCGTCTCCACACGCGGCTCTCTCTGACCTGTCGGTTTTCCCCGCACCGTCTCCACACATGGCTCTCTCTGACCTGTCGGTTTTCCCCGCTCCGTCTCCACACACGGCTCTCTCTGACCCGTAGGTTTGCTCCGCACCGTCTCCACACGTGGCTCTCTCTGACCTGTCGGTTTTCCCCGCACCGTCTCC
>JAAGVU020000103.1:30179591-30204769 GCA_011763525.2 Mormyrus iriodes | reverse complement strand
GTGTGTGTGTGTGTGTGTGTGTGATCCTACACAGTCTTCTGGCATGAATGTAACTTTCAAAGACTGGAGTGAAAGTAAAGAAAATTCTTCTGTGCAGCTCCGCTAAATCGTAACATCTCGGCCTATGTGTTGATTCAAAGATGAAACGCTGTAGGACTGCAGTGAGATGATTTTGGGAGGGTTGTTCTGGTACGCAAGTCTGGCATGATCCAGACCTTATCCAGATTTTTGGGGCAACTTCAGTTCACTTCATTGAGCTCCCTTCTGTTGTAATATGTTTAGTTATTTTTGATGTCTAAAATATAATGGTAAATAATACCTCTGAGAGCTTTTATGATGTAAAATTGATACTTGATACTTTGACACTTTTTTTATTGATCCCCACGGGGAAGTTCTCTTTATGCCTCCTCCAACCTGCTCAAAAGTGACAATGTTTAAAAGAATCAAAATGCCTCACAGACGTGTCTAACCTTTAAAACTATAAAGCTAAGAGGATGCCATCTAAATAGCAGTATTACAGCTTTTATTATAACTTAATTCATCGAATTATCTGTGTAGTTTGCCCATTTAGCCCTGTACAGTTATAGTCACCCAGAGCCTATCCCAGCATGAATTGTGGCCAAGGCAGGGCACGACTCAGATGTGATGTCATTACATAGATGCTACTTCTCTGCTGAAACTATAAAATCTCTAGAAGATATTCATAGAAAGCAAAGGTGACATTTCAGAAATAAAGCAGTTTAATGATCACCTGATTCCTACCCTGTCCATTATCGCTACATTAGCTACATTTACATGCAGCCTAATAATCTGTTAATAATTGTAATGAAATTGTCTACTGTAAACACCTCAATCAGGATAAATTATCCCAATCCAACTGAATTTTCAATTAATTTCAATTTGGGTTGAAAGGAGTGCTGTGGACTTCTGATAATCCATTAGACAGAAAAATATTAGCCATTTAAACATGAGTCAGATTGCCTTCAGTGTTTGGTACTTTCTGCCCATGTCTACTATGTGTAGTAATGATGTTGTGACATTTTAATCCGTGAGTTGAAGAAACATGGCAGGGAGTGGAAGACATAATGAATGTGAAATATGAAAATGTAACAAAAATCACAATTATAGTGACCAAAATTATCACGGTTATCGGTATTATTGCGTTATTGTTAAAATTTGCTGAAAATGTTCAGAAGGTATCGATACACAAATTGAAATAATTTCACCAAGTTTTATATTGAAAACCACAAATAAAATTAGCAGCACTATGTACTTTTCATTTGCATAAGCATTACAATAATATAGCCAGTACCTTTAGAAACATATGAAAACCATATCAAATGTGCTTTAACATTTAAAACCTCCGGAGTGCTGTCACTGCCTTCCGCCATATTTTCACTGATACAAAACAAACCCATGCTGCATGCTGCACCCGAGCTCCTGCATCTGGGAGACTGTTACTAACTTTGGTTGATGCTGAACGGTATTTAACTTGAGTTTTTCAAAATGCGGTAATCAGCCACGGTTTTAATGATAATTTCATTTTCAAGTTGCATCCCTACTGTGCACTCTCATCCAGCACTGTCTCTTTCTAAGTGGTGGAATAGGCAGCACTGGTATTGTTTGACATCTGTACAGTCGCCTTTTTGTATTACATATAATTTTTTTTTGTTTACTTTTAATAAAAACGAAATAAAACAAAAAAAGTTGGCTATCATTTGCAGACTGGCTGAGCGGCAATGTTGAAGGCGGGCTACTACGCATGCTGAGAAGATTTGTTCTGATTGCACATTTGGGACATGTAAATGGGAATCGCTTGATTTTGCTTTCATGTAAACAGTACATTCCGAACCGTCAATCAGAATGTTTTCATTCTGAATGAAAAAATGTGTGCATGTATATGTGGCTATTGTCCTGAATGGAGCCACATAGAAAATGGAGGGACTTTGTATTTCAGACAGACCGTCTAGCAGCTTGGTGTATCTCTGCTTTGCTTGATTATTGCCCATTTGGGGGTGGGGGTGGGACACAGAATTCCCATAAATCCCTGGAAGCAGCACAACTATATTCTGGTCTTGAGGCTGAAGGTGTGTGTGTGTGGGCGGGGGGGGGTTGATGGTTTCCTGAGCTTCTGTGTTTTTCGGGTGCTCCACAGGTGAACGTGCTCGCCCTCTCCATATGCACGCGTCAGGCCTACCAGTCAATGAAAGAGAGACACGTGGATGATGGCCATATCATCAACATAAACAGGTATTATGGCTGTGCCTTCTGCCCTTATGTTATCACTTGTGGGGCTTGGCTTTCCTCTATATCTATTCATTTGCAGGTCTATTTGTTTTGTCTGTTCCTAATAGCCACAGGTCATAGCACACACAGCCAGATTGGGAATATATGGGAGTTATAAGTTATATAAGTTATAAGTTATTTTCAGCAAACTCCCAAAATAGGCTTTTTGCCTGCCGCTTGTTAGCATCGTCTCTGGTACACTGTGCAATGACCCCAGCACCACGGCTGCTCGTTTCTCACAGAATCAGATCCATGTGGCGTTCCACACAGCTCAAGGGAAGCAGCGTTTATCCAGAAGGTACTATTCAGTTGCAGGTGGCTGTTTCAGTCGTGTCACAGGCTCTTTTCTGAGATCCTTTTCTGCAAACTGACACGCTGACATTTTGATGTCGTAACTCTCTGAAGTTTTAGCTTGTTAGAAATTCTGAGTACAGCAATCCGCAGATTCATCCCTTCGCGTTTTGATTCTGAGGGACCTGGCATGGACATGGAAGTTTACCTGCAGCCATCAATGTCTCTGTTCCCAGCATGGGGGGGCACAGGATGGTGCCCAGCGCCGACGAGCACTTCTACTGTGCCACCAAGTACGCTGTGACCGCGCTGACCGAGGGACTCCGGCAGGAGCTGCGGGAGGCCAACACGCACATCCGGGCCACGGTAGGACGAGGCACCTGGCCTGTCACCCGGCAGATCTCTCCTCGCCACCATGCCAGCGTGTTCGCCGCCAACTGACCCAGCCTAAAAGCACACTGCGAGAGAACGTCACCCGTCACTATGACGACCTCAGTGCCGTGAGCTGTTGACCCCGGATTCTGTATAACACCTTCCCTGATATTCCACAGTGCATTTCCCCAGGAATAGTGGAAACCGAGTTCGCCTTCCGGCACCACAACAGTGACCCCGAGAAGGCTGCAGCCACCTATGAGAGCATCAAGGTGAAGGGGCAGGGCTGGACCATGGGGAGCCTGACGAGGTCATTAAATGGGGCTGTGCATTTTAAGCAGGGCTATTATTAGTGTGGCTGTGACACTCCATCACGTTAGCGTGTTTCCGCAGTGCCTGAAAGCAGAGGACATAGCGAATGCAGTCACATACGTGCTGAGCGCACCCTCCCATGTGCAGGTGAGTCAGGTGTGGGAACCTGACGATGGCGCCATTAAAAACGGTTTGCTGAGAGGGTGACATGTTCAGCATGACATCGCTGTTTTCTGCTACTGTTTTTGGATCGTTAAATCTAACTGCAAATATTTATCTTGCAAAGTCCACTTTATCTTTTGTACAAAAATAATTTTGTATTTACTATATTAGTAATTTGTTTTGTATTTTTCATGTATGATGTGCTATTATCTGTAATATGAGAGCAAATAAGACTCATTAAAATAGTACTTAAAGTCCTGACACCTGAGATTTTAATAGCCGGGGAAATTCTACTTGGCTAAGCAACATAAATCCAGTGAAAGAACAACCAGGAATTTGCTGTAATATTATGGTTGTTATGTGGATAAATCTCATGGCAAAACAGGGAAAGCTTGTCTTCTGTTTCTCTCTGTTATCCAGATTGGAGATCTGCAGATGAGACCAGTGGAGCAGGTGTCATAGCAACCAGACAGAAGACAGCTGGGGAGGCAGGCTGAGCCCGGCAGCAGCGCTGACTGCACAGCACCACCTGCTGGGCGGAAAAATACGATTTAAACTGGACTGGGAGGATCAGCTTTTTAGATTGGAGGAAAAAAATAATTCTCTGATGACAAGTGGTCATTTCCTATTGTGTTATTGGGCACTTTTACAGACTGAGAAATCTGCAGAATATTCGGGAGTGCTACAAATTATAAAATGTCAACTTTTGATGTAATCCTCAGTCCATCTCGAAACTAAAAATGGAGACTGTATTGCTGCTGAATTGTATGGTTTAATACACTCATTGTTACAGTGGGAAAGTTGCACGTGTTTTTTTAGTTCATATTACCCATCTGTTTTTTAATGAAATATTGCTGTTAATAGGAATTACTCTTATTGTTATATTATTATTTTTATAAGTACTACAATTTGATTTTATACACAGATATAGATGTGATTCATGCCGTGAACACGAGTTATGAGTCCGTTGAAATACATTCTTCTTAGTTTTAATAGCGTGCCTGCCCACTCACTGAAATATAAGCTTGTCCGTGACATGCTCTTTACTGCCCCCTGCTGGTTACACATGTATTGGTGATCAACATATCAGGAGTAGTGCGGGAAGTTGAGTAGAATGCTTCGTTTTAGTATATAACATTTCCCTCACTCCATAAAATTACCCATGTAGTGGAAGCTTTGCTTTTGGATCCTTTTAGGAAAAAACCCCAATGTCTTATCTAGGTGCTGTTTCTAACACAGAAGTGAGCATGAGTGTGACTGTAAGTGTGTGCAGTAACTTTAGCTATTCTCAATAAAACTTTAATTGCTATGCTGTTTTCAGGGGGTTCTGTGAGTAGCATTGTTCCATCACTTTGATCCTTCTCTGACATTTTAGCCCTCTGAGGGTAAATTACAGCTGAACCTGGAAATTTGGCATGTGCATTAAAATATGAGAACGTGTGGTTTGATAAACAAAGGGTGAAGACCTGGTTAGGCTGTAGACTGCCCTCAGGCTGGGGTTACACCCTGGACGGTATGCCAGCCAAGTTAAACAAAGTACATGGTTTTTGAAATGCTTTAAAAAAAATGCAGGCATGGCAAATCTTAGTAAATACAGGACTCAGTAAGATATGTCATAAAATGTATTTTAAAATATAATATTGTCATTTTCATTAAGATAGTTCTTAAGGTCCAACCTGCATTGCAACTGGTTTGGCAGAACAGACATGACCAGCCAGTCGGAGCATCGGCGGCACCAGCGGTCACGAATGGCATCCTGGGAAAATAGGAGACGCCAGGGATTAATGATTGTTTTTAAGGAGTACAGCTCTAAGTTCAGTTTTTAATGTCTCTTTTACATGATAAAAGCTCTCAGAGGTATTATTTACTAATATATTTTAGATATGAAATATGACCAAACATATTACAACAGAAGGGAACTCAATGACTTGAACTGAAGTTGCCCCAAAAATTTGAATTATGACTGATATAAGTAATGAACATCAAATATTATGGTGAAAATATACACAAATAGTGCATCCAAGGTTTTGTGAAGGACGACATTAAAGAAATATTCAAATCAATGTTCTTATGCTGGTATCATTTTAGAGCTTTGAAAGCTACATGATTCATCTGTGGTTTAGTAAGAGCGGTGTTAAGGCACCAAGCAGAGCCCACAAGGGGCTCAAGGTGGTGTGAGCCATCAGTTATTCAGCCAATCCGCTGGCACCATTCCAGTTATTCAGCCAATCCGCTGGAACCATCCCCGTTATTCAGCCAATCCTCTGGTACATCACAGTTATTCAGCCAATCCGCTGGCACTATCCCAGTTATTCAGCCAATCCTCTGGTACATCACAGTTATCCATCCAATCCACTGGCACCATCTCAGTTATTCAGCCAATCCTCTGGCACCATCCAGGCTCGCTACTGATAATTCCCCAATACATGTAACAAAAGAGAGCTGCACTCCCAAAAAACACAATGTGCCCCAGTCATAATTAGAGCGCATAACACTTCATGTGTCACTCTCTTTAGTAAGACGACACACTTGTTGATATTGACAGTGGAATTGGAGTGGGAGGGAGGATATACACGTCACTGGGGCCACCAGATGGACACCCTCCATCCCCAATGTTTCATTGATAGGCCCGTGACATCTCCAGAGAGCTTGACAGTGATACTTGCCGTCCCAGGTACATTCCTGTGGTACCAAACCCTCCTTCACTAATGTTGAAAAATATTGTTTTATAATAACCAAATGCTCTACCATGCCCATCATTTGTTTTTACATTACTAGTCTTAGTTGTATTAGTAGTCATAGTAGAGGCATAACATTCTGGGAACATCAGGAAAACTGGACACTGTGAAAGTTTCCATGCCTTAATTGTAATGTTCAGTAAACGTTCCTAGAATAAAAAATTGTTTGCTGGGAAATCCCCTGCAGCTGGAAAAATCTTTGTTTTCCAGCCTTGCTGGGACTTCCTCCAACAGCACTGCAAGTTCTGCAGTGTATATCAGCTTGGCTGCTGTAGACCACAGGACTGTCAGACCTGAGTCTTGTGGATATAACCTCTGGTGAAAATATGAGCATTTGGTCCAGAACAACCTCCATTTTCCAGTCTCCAGCTACCTGCAGAATGTGTGCATCCATAGATGTTATTGGATGCTCTGGCCTACTGTTCCAAATAATCTAAAGACAGCATATCCCATTGGTGTTGTTGGGAGAGTGTTTGTCATGGTCTGCCAGTGCTCCAAGATTGATACTAGCTGCCTGAGAACTTGGTCTTGCCTCCAGGTATACCGGTCTTGGGAGAGGTTTGTTGTGCATCCTGTTGAGATATGCCTCAGTGACGCAGGTGCTTTACATAGAGGGTATGCAGGAGGGCATGCATCTTCTGCTTCTTCCACAATGTCTCATCAATAGGCCCATGACATCTCCAGAGAGCTTGACAGTGATACTTGGCATCCAAGTCACATCCCTGTGGTGCCAAACCCTTCTTGATGTTTCTTCACTTTACATTCCAGGTGTTCTCTTTCCTCTTAATCCAAAGCCAGGTGCTGCTTTTTCACAGCACTTGTTAAGGACTTAATGGCATAGGGCCAGTGACCCTTGTTACGATGGAGCTTCTCAAGCAGTCTCTTGGGTGCAGGGGACTGCCATTGTGAGAATTGTGATGTCGTCCATAAAGGCACATACAGTAGTGGCCAAAATTGTGGAAGCACCTAGAATTTGTGGCATTATGCTTTAAAAATTACTATGTACATGAATATTGGCGGTAATGTTTATAAACAATCAAAGAATGTTTACAAATGTACATTGGACAATTAAATAAGTAACTGGTGTAACTGGAATAAAGTTCTCCAATCTCTAAAAATTGGAAGTGTTTCCACAATTTTGGCCACTAGTGTACAAGTGGTGAGCATTGACCAAACCACAGACCTTCTCCTCCCGTCACCCAGTTGGAGGCCCTGATGATCAACTCCATCTCCATGGTAAAAGTTAAAGAGTGATTGATCAAGTTGGAGGCGATATCGCGTCCCACCCCACCACAGCCCCATTGAGATCAGTTTTTCTGTTTGTGTATTTGCGAAGTAAACCAGAGAATACTTTTGTTTTTGGAGAGCTACTGTATCAGAAAATGCTGAAAAAGTTAAGGCTGGCTATGATAGAAAGGTGTCAGAACACAGTGCATCGCAGCTTGCTGAGTATGGGACTGCATAGATGCAGACCTGTCAGAGTGCCCATGCTGACCTCTGTCCACCACTGAAAGCTTGGTGTGATGAGTCATGTTTTTTTGTTACATCATGTGGATGGCTGGGTGTGTGTACATCATTTACTTGGGGAAGAGATGGCACCAGGATGCACTACTGGAAGAAGGCAAGCTGGAAAAGGCAGTGTGATGCTCTGGGCAATGTTCTGATGGGAAATCTTGGTTGCTGGCATTCATGTTGATGTTACTTTGTTACACATACCACCTATCTACACATTACTGCATACTAAGTACAGCACTACACGGCAATGGTATTCCCCGATGGCAGTGGCCTCTTTCAGCAGGATAATGCACACTGCCACACTGCAAAAACTGTTCAGTAATGGTTTGAGGAGCATGAATAAAGATTTCAAGGTGTTGACTTGGCCTCCACATTCCCCAGATCTCAATTCGATTGATTATCTGTGAGATATGCTGGACAAACAAGTCCGATCCATGAAAGCCTCACCTCAACTTACAGGACTTAAAGGATCTGCTGCTAATGTCTTGGTGCCAGACACCGCAGGACATCTTCAGAGGTCTTGTGGAGTCCATACCTTGCCGGGTCAGAGCTATTTTGGTGGCAGAAGGGGGATCTACATAATATTAGGCAGGTGGTTTTCATGTTATGGCTGATCTGTGTTTTTTATACTGAAACGCTCATAAGGTGATGAGAAATGTTAGCTTCTAATATATTCACGTTTATAAAACTGTGCTACAGATTAACAAAATAACAACCTTAACCTGACGAGAGGAACGCACCAACCGTCACAGTCGCCATAAATACCTTTGACTGCTTTATATTATTTCGTTGATTAATAGTGCTGTTTAAATATATAAAATTCGCCTACAAGACACTGCCGTTTAAATGTCATCAGCCTAAAGGCATGAGACTCGAAAGCATGGCGGATCTGGTATAACAAGCACGTTCGCCAGCCTCTATTCAGGAAATAACTTTTAAATAAATTGTACAATGGTGTCAAAGAACCACTAGGTGGCGATAACTGACGTAAGATATTGTTCACTTTAGATATAATGTGGGTCACGTGAAAAATGCATTTTGGTCTATACAGCGTGGGAGTTGGTTTGTTGTCTTTGTTTGTATATGAAATAAAATATGTAACTCAATGCAAAATCTTGTTTTAACACTATGCTTTTGTATTGACCCTCAGAAGTTGTTAATCACCAATTTGGAAACTGTCCGAAACTAAACAACCTTTTTAACAGGTTTCCTATTATAGGTCTATTATTAACCAAGCTGTCTACTACCAGTGGGTTTATTGCACGACAATTTATGCATCAATAGGAATCCTGAGAGCTCCACTAGGGATGCACTTTTTATATGATATTGTTTTCTTTTAGTGAGAACAAGTATTTTTCAGTATTTTTCATAATTTAGCCCATAATTCCTGGGGCTGTCGGACGGTCAGTTGATCCTGCCCGATGAAGGCAGGCAGTAAGCCGATACCCTCTGTAATTTACGGGAACCCGCATCCTGCATCGGGCTCCCACGCTGCTTGGTTAAGTCGCCCGGATAGGGTTAGTTAGCTGGTTTATGGATGAATCTACGACACTGCAGTTAAAGTGTTAGCATGTTTGCCTGTACATAAGGGCAGTCGATACGCTACGCTGATCGCGATGACGCTGCATTAACAGAAACCTTAGGATATAACGCTTCTCTTTGGGCGTGTGCCTGTTGTATTGTTTTTCCATAAATACATTAAAAATGTAACAGGAGCGAATCAGCGGTCTGGTTTCAGCGACATCTCGACATATACACGCTCTTGTTGTGAAATCTTCCGTCACACGGGGTCCCGGGGCGGAGCCGCTCAGGAGCTGTCGGGCTGTGGGCTTTGTTACTTGGTAGCAGCTTGTAAAGCGCCGATCTGACCTAATATCAGTGTTCTGGTGCAGGCGATACTCTGTTAGGCAAATAAGACGAGAAAAAGAGCAGTATAATGGGCAACTGCCACACCGTGGGACCAAATGAAGCCCTCGTCGTTTCAGGTACAGTGATTTGCCTCTTACTTGTTGGCAGTTCTGTAACAAAGATGGCTCTTAAAGGACGGGAAGGCTTTCCGGAGGCTCCGCATTAACAGCGCTGTATGTGCAATAATGCAAGCCGATCCAAAGAGATGCACCAGACTTCCACACAGCATGTTGCTGTATTTTTTTTGACATCGTCATCATTTAAATATCTAGTCTAAATTTATGCATGGTTTGCATACCGTTAAATAAATACGTATATCGATGGTCTTAAGTGGGGAGCAAAAAATATCGTTACTTTCATAATGCACACGAGCTACGCTCGTTTTATTGTATTCGGTAGTATGTCTTTTTTTGTTTATAGCCCGCTTCAGATTTATTTTTGCCATCGATATTTTAATCGTAATTATATGATGGAGCGGTGCGCAGTCGTCTTCCTTGTGGGTGTGTATCATTGTCTCGGGAATTGGTTAATTTAGTTCATCTAACGGGAATGAATCAGGGATGAATATACTGTAGGGCAATGGTAACCCAACCCATTTCCCAACACCATGACACTGACTACACCAACTGTGAAAGGGCTAAGTCACACGTTATTTATTGCGGTTTACACGATTAAATGCAGCATCCCTTCCCGCCATGACGTGAGATTCTGTACTGGCTTATGGTGGAGGAATCAGGGATCCCATCCCCCCCTTTACTGGAGGCTCTCCTACTTCCGCAGTCACATAAACCCATAGTTAGCTCCGATTCACTCCGACGCACGGGGGGAAAGCATGTATACCTACCTACAGTTAGCGATGAATTTTATAGTCTATGTATCAGCGTGCAGTATTTATTTGCGCTGAAAGTAAGCTTATATCCATGGATCTATTTAGGGTGGGTTTTAACGAGAGTCAGATGAGACGCCCCTTTCTTCGCCATGTCGCGCTCTGGGGCTGCCTGACACCCTCCACGCGTGGGAACTTCCCCTGCGAAAGAGGACTTTTTCCAAAATACAATCGTGGCAGAAAATGAAGACCATCGAGGAAGACGAATACATATTTTGGAGAGAAATTCAGCAAAATATAATATCCAATCATTCATACAGATGCCAAAGTACGCACAAACATAGGCATACCAAAAATCACCTAAAAGTTAATAAATCGATATTTAAAATCGATTCCGAAAGTAAATAATCTCTGAATCCAAAGAACAGGATTGCTGTTAATTATAAATGCCAAAGTAAATGTCATGAGTATGTAAAACTGAATAATAAATGAACATAAATCCGGTCATTTCTTGGTAACTGCTTTGACTCCAGTCTGTATTTTTATGCATATTGTGATTATTTAATGGTCATTGTGTTTTTTTCACCCTTGCGGGGAGACTTCCTCTTCACAAACGGAAGCTTTCCAGCCGTTTCCCCAATATTAGGTTTTGTTTTCACCCCCATAATAAAGGAAGCACTTAAACTTTCGAGCTTAGCGCTGGTGCAGTGAATATACCTTGTAGATAACACTATGATAATATTAACTGTGCGTCATTGTTAAAAAAAAGTCCCAATTTTTGTCTAGAGTTTAGAATTCATTCATTTGTTCATTCGTTCATACATTCATTTAACTATATATATATATATATATATATAAAAACATAAACAAAATTATGAAGAGAAAGCATGTTAGTGTGGCTCCAGTAAGATATATGAGCTGTTTAGATCAGCAGACATGCCCCGTTACCATTACTGGGAAAACCAGTTTGTTACTGATAAGCAGCTGTTGACGTGTAAGTTGCCAGTAGTGAAATCCCAGCATTCCCTGCTCTTCACATAGGGATATTCAGTTCAGTTTGATTCAGTTTATTTTTGTATAGGGCATTTTTTGCAACATTAAATGCCTAGGAATAACAAAAGAAGCTCTCCTGGAGTTCCTGGGATGAAATGTATCGAGGTTGTTGTTGAGGCAAACAGAAACTGAAACCTGTGAAGAGCAGCCGTGTTAATGGGGCTGGCTGAAAACGACATGGCTCTTCCATCTAGGTTTAAATGCTAAGAGAATATGCACGTAGCTTTTTCACGGTGGAGGAATCCTAAGTGAAGGTCATTACTAGAGATGCTTTATATATTTTAGGAATCACAAGACTACTAACATTCCACAGTTAGAGAGTAGTGTTTAAAAAGTGTACAAAAAATGCACAGGAACTCAACAGAGGAAACTAAAACTTTTGTTTTATGTGCATTCTTCGTGGTTTCTCTGCTTTCCACTGGGTGCACCACAATGGTGTAGAAGGTTGCTGGTAACTGTGATGGCTGACTGGTTAGCGAAAGATGCTTCTGGCCTTATTAAACTGGAATGCTGCAGAAACGCGGTGGAGTCATTAGAAATGTGATTAGATGAGATCATACATTAAATGAGATTATACGTCATGAAGACTTGCTACCTGAGGACGTTCCATTAAGCTTATAATGCTGGCTGATGTTTAGTGCCCGATTTAATTAAAGGCATAAGAACAGAAATGTATATATATTTATATCTGGTAAATGTGTTTACTTCTGATGGGGCGGGTGTGGATAGTCCAGTACAACAGAGAAATATGGCAGGCAGGGCATGTCTGAAAAGTAATGAGGTGTTTGCTTTCAGTAACATGGTGCCTGATTTTTCACTTGTTCTGGCCTGTTCAGGAACACCAACTGCCATGCGCTGAAGCCTTTGTGCTCTCCTCTGGTCCCTCAGGTGGCTGCTGTGGCTCGGACCAGAAGACCTATGTGGTGGGCGGTTGGGCTTGGGCCTGGTGGCTAATCTCAGACATTAAAAAGTAAGGCTCTCCCTGCCTGGCCTGCAGCTGGTCAGGTGACCTGGTGATGTGACCACAGATTACCGCCGTTCACTTCAAGCTGCATGAGCATACTGTATGAGTGTGGTCCTTATGTCCATGTAATCCTTTTTTGGCATATGTAGTCCTTATGTGCATGTAGTCCCTTTTTGCCATTTGAGTATGGCCGTTATGTTCATGTAGTCTTTTTTGTTGCATGAGTGTGGTCCTTATATTCTTGTAGTCCTTTTTAGTCATATGAATGTGGTCTTTATGTCCATGTAGTCCTTTTTAGGCATACCAGTATGGTCCTTATGTCCATGAAGTCCTTTTATGTCATTTCAGCACAGTTCTTGTGTCCAAGTCATCCTATTCAGGGATAATAGGGTGATCCTTATGTCCATGTTATCCTTTTTAGGCATATCAGTGTGGTCCTTATGTCCTTGTAGTCCCTTTTTGTCATTTGAATGTGGTCCTTATGTCCATGTAATCCTTTTTTGTTGCATGAGTGTGGTTCTTATATTCATGTAGTTTTTTTCATCATATGAGTGTGTTCCTTATGTCCATGTGCTCCTTTTCAGTTGTATGTGTGATTTCTAACCTTCAGGAGAACACCACTGACACGTTTCTGTTTATAGCATAATCCATGCAGTTTCTCTCGGACCTTTTATCTCCCCCCCCCCCACCCTACTAATGCTGCTTGTCAGGTCTCAAGCTGACGCTTGTCTGTCACACTGCTTGGTGTGGAGTTTTAAGGTGGCTGTACACTTCAAATGACATCTGGACGAAATGAAATTGAACACATCAGCATGAAGTCTGTCGCATACTTAAAACGATGCTGCCACCTTATGTCACGCCACAACCCTAGAGGGCGCAGAATGTTTGCGATGCAGCAGACCCACATACACAGCAAAAGTAAACATATTGTAGCAAGTGCATGAATCATTTTAATAAAGGAGATGACAGCTCTTTTAAAATGGAAGTTGCTATTGATCTAATATTATCTGCAGCACAGACAGGGAAGCCAGCAATTTACGTGACACTCATGGTTACACACCAACGAAACGCATGCATCCATGGCAAACATTAACCAGTTATGACTTTTGCTATTTACAGAAATACACAACAACACATTCATTTACACTACTTAAAGTATGGTGCAGTACAAAGCGTGCCGGAAACTGCATAATTAATCCTGCTGACCAACCCTGCGGCGTCACGTTTATGTCAGCCAATCATGGACAGTGGGTGGGATCAGAACAAATGAAAATGGCTTGGGGACCCCACACAGGCGGTGCAGCTGAAAGGTGGTCTCCATGGTGACTACGGCTCATTCAACGTCAATTCCGTTGATTTCGTTTGAAGTATACGGCCACCTTTAGCTTTTCGCTTTGAACCCTAAGCACGTTACTGCAGTTACTGGCGGTGTATAGAATTTTTGCTTTTCTTTTTCTGGCTGTAATAAAGCCTTGTTGTTTGATAGATATTTTTATATTTGTTTGAAGGAAAGCTAATTTACAGATTGATTATGCCCCGTATTCCTTATAATCCAAATGGCACAAGCACTTCAGCAGTTATCACGAACATCGCTGAACGGTGACAGTTTCCATGGGGGGCAAAACTCATTTGCACCATCCCATATGCCTTTGCCGCTTTGTAGCTGAACTCTGAGGGAGGTGGGGGAGCGCAGAGGATAGTGGAGCCTGTCCAGGTGGCTCCCCTGTTGAGGAGAGGCCTTGCCCTTCAGAGCCTATTCTGAAGCCTCTGGGGCATGGGGGACCTGACGGGAGGCCCCCCCAGCCAGGCCGTCATGGCAGCAGTTCAGTGTAAGACTGGTCAGACTGTTCAGCTGCCTCTGTGTACAGTGGCTGTTCCTCTACCCCACGAGGTATCTGCAAGCCTTACAGATGTTACTGCTCTGACTATGAATGGAAAACTTGTACTGCATTGGTGGATAACTGATTTGAGGGACAGGATCCAGTAAAAACAAAGAAAGATGGGACCTGATTGTTTATTAACAGCTGTTCATTAAGAGTCCCTGGTTAAAAATTGCCATTATTGCATAACTTAGCATCTATGATCTCAAGTCAACAGGGATGACCAAACGGTTTTCAGAACATTCAGAATAAATTGTGAATATTTCACTCATTTAGAGAGTAGGTAATAAGCAAAGCTTCAGCATAAAGTGTTTTCTATATGCTAGGCCCTGGGGACAGATCGCTCTCAGAGAAAGATCAGAACACTGTAGTAGTAACAAAGATGACATTCCTGCCATTGTGACGGGGTGTAGTGAATTATTAGCTGTTCTAGGCGTTACTCAGTGACACGGTAGCATCATCACCACTACTTGCCAAGTAGAAGCCCCACCTGTGCGCCAAAAACACCCGCTGGCCTGCACAGCCTCATGGGGGCACTCCGGACTGGACGGCAGGGCCGAGGCGTTTTGCGTCTGCTTCCTTTTGAATGTGCGCCGTGCTCCCTTTCTATGTGACTAACAGAAGGCTTTATACGTCTGCTGTCCTGCCCCTTTTTACGCCACCCCCTGCTGCGTAGACTCTCTCTGGAAGTTATGACCATCCTCTGTCGCTGCGAGAATATCGAAACGTCGGAGGGTGTCCCCTTGGACGTGACGGGGGTCGCTCAGGTAATGCACCGCTATAGGACACGCCTGGGGGGTTCGACACATACCGAGCAGGACTCTAACCGTGTGCCTCTTCTTCCCCCCCCTTCTGTAGCAAAGGATTCTGGGAATTGCAGTCCCCCTCCCCACCCACCCCTTCTCGCTCTGGCGCTGTCTGAGTGCTTTGGCAATAGGTCCCGTAATGATTGCTAGACTAATCCATGTTAAGGGGAAAGGAAAAAAAAGCTTTGCATCTGTCTACTGGCCTCTTCTCTTGCATGTTAGTTCTAACAGATAATATCCAGCTGGGAAACCTGACTCAACAGCATTACATCACGCACTGTTGCCAACGCGCTGGGAAGGTCGGGCTTCATTTTTGTTGGTGTTGTGGGTTAATTGTAACCCCCCACCCCCTTTAATTTATTGCTCACCAAGAACGTGCCAAATTGTTTACGTTTTCCACAGGATTACCCTTGAGATTATGACCCTGCAGCCCAAGTGTGAGGATGTAGAGACAGCGGAGGGTGTAGCTCTTACTGTCACTGGGGTTGCACAGGTAAATGCTCACCTCCGGAGAATGCCTCTTCAGCTCGCTTTTGGTTCGACCTCACCCAGACCTCCAGGGATGTGCAGACGTGCAGCGAGTGAACAGAGACACTCCACAAGCCGTGCTGAAGGCCAGTCATTCTCCTCGAAGTGTCTACGTCCCTACCAGCTTTCGTCTTCCTCTCCATATATACTGTATATAGTGTGTGTATATAATATACACCATATATATACACACCATTTAAAAAAAAAACAAAAACATTTTTGTTAATTCAGAGATCCTATGCTAAGTTTGAGTATAATGGCACGAAGTTGTGAACTGAAGACTGTCTGACGTGGGGGCTTGTCCATTTCGAAGGGAATGGTTGACCTTTAAATGAAGAGAAACATGTTTTACTTAATGTTTTACTGTTTTGCCTGAAGTGCTAATCTGCATCCATACCTTCCTGTTCTGTTAGTTTCATCATTTTGTTCTCTCTGTGCAGAGATTAACAGTGTGTTGTTCAGGATATTAGATGCTGTCAATGAAAGTTTGAAAATCAGTCATTCCTTCTTACAATCTTGGCCCATTGGTTCACCATCGCAAAACTTTGCAAGAAGTTTTCTCCTCACTCATAGGTAATTCAGTAAAGCGGCTACTCTCACCTCCAGCCAATGAGAAAGCATCTGCATAGTGATCACACGCTCACTCGAATCTTGGCTCGGTTACTTGGGTTTGGTTGCTCTTCTGAAGTGGGTGAAAATTTAGTTGCTGGTTTACATTTGAAACCTGTGATATTTTGCTATCCAGAATTAGAGGTGGATTCCACACTTCAGAAGAGTATCACCTTAGTGTGATGAAGTGGGACATTGCTGTGCCAGTCCAGCTTTCATGGGGAGGTCTTTGCGTTTTCAGTCATCCTGAAATTTTCTGGCCGTGTGATGAGCAACTATGTCACAAACTTAATATAGATGAAGAGAGACACATCTTCATCTGACTCATGCAAAGCAAGAATATATTTAGCAAGTGGTTTGCTAAGTAACTACGCTCAAAGACAACTCTTGCTTTAATGCTTGTTTATCATTGTGGGCTTACAGAATGTGTCAGCTAACTGAATGTGTCATAAGGGAGTGCACAGCAATGATTTATATTTCTGCGTTGAGTGTCCTTTGTCAGATAGGAGCCCCACAATGACGAAACCTTCATTAATTAGTGGTTAGGGCTGTTTTTGAAATGAGGGTGTCCTTAAATTGTATTGCATTTGGAAATTTCCAGAAATTGCTTATATTAAAAAATGGTAGTTTATGAGGTTCCCATCTGACTCTTGGGATCACTGCCACGCTATTCCATGGTGTTAATGAAGATTGATTCAGTCACACAATGCTATGATGACTGCTCAGTTTCTTTCTCCACTGCTCTTTCTCAAGTCTTTCTGAAGCCTGCACTGAAGACCCCAGGATTTCCTGATAGACTTTTCTGGATCGTCTCATTAATGCTGTTTTGTCTTCTTGCTAGGTGAAGGTAATGACTGAGAATGAGCTGCTGGCTGTAGCTTGTGAGCAATTTTTGGGGAAGACTGTGGTGGAGATCAAAAGTGTTGTACTGCAGACGTTAGAGGGGCATCTACGCTCTATTTTGGGTATGACTTGGTGACATTTGCATGATTTTCATACTGAAGTCCTGCCTTGGAGCACATCATTTTAAGCTTCATTTCTGGTAACCCATGACCTCTCATTACCAGGCACTCTAACCGTGGAGCAGATCTACCAAGACAGAGACCAGTTTGCCAAGCTGGTGCGTGAGGTGGCTGCTCCCGATGTTGGTCGCATGGGCATTGAGATCCTCAGCTTTACAATCAAGGTCAGTAGGGTGGCTGGGCTGTCCTCGTCAAGCTTCGATGAGATTCTCTCTGCCTTCACTTTCCCTTGTTACTTGACATGGACATGTCAAACACTTTGAGGTCTCCTCCCACAGGATGTCTATGACAAGGTGGACTATCTGAGCTCCTTGGGAAAGACACAGACTGCCGCCGTGCAGAGAGATGCAGACATCGGTGTAGCAGAGGCCGAGCGAGATGCTGGGATCAGAGTAAGCTCACTACACGGTCAACAAAATATCCTAGCAGCAGTCACTATGGAGAAACAACCGTTTTGTGCAATGATGCCTTTCGATGGCGTGGTGTGATGAGGATTTTTATTTCAGGAAGCCGAGTGCAAGAAGGAGATGATGGACGTCAAGTTCCAGGCTGACACCAAGATGGCGTATTCCAAGCGAGAGCTAGAGATGCAGAAGGCAGATTTCAACCAGGAAGTAAACACTAAGGTACCTGAACCAGGCCCAAAAAGACTAAGACAGAAATATGGTGCCATCTAGGTTATTATTCTTATTACTCTTGTTGTTATTGGTGTTATTTTATTGCCCGTGACGCTGACCAAGATAAGCAGCTGGAGGATGGATGGATGATTTTCCAGTTACATTTTTATTGTGTTCTGCATCTTCTCGGACATTCTCCATATTATTTATTGTGGATGTCAGTGTTTTAAAGCCTAGAAACGCATTGTGCATTAGCTTTTGTGGTTACGCCGTTGAATCTCAACCCCAGAGTATCAGGTGCAACGTTTTCTGCATTCTCTTTCGCACAGAAAGCAGAGGCCCAGCTGGCGTATGAGCTGCAGGCCGCGAAGGAGCAGCAGAAGATCCGGCTGGAGGAGATAGAGATTCAGGTGGTCCAACGGAAGAAGCAGATCACTATTGAGGAGAAGGAGATCTCCAGGATGGACAAAGAGCTCATAGCTACGGTCAAGAGGCCTGCAGAGGCTGAGGCCTACAGGATGCAGCAGCTGGCAGAGGGACACAAGTAAGCTCACTTTCGGATTACTGCATGCATTTCAGAAGAGACTCACATCTGTGATTTCACAACTGTCCCACCTGTTCAGGACTTGCTGTCACGCTGTGCCTGATGAAGTTGCCCTTAGCACTGGCCAGGTTCAGGTTAAATTGAGATCCATATGAAGAACTCACAGCTTCCTCATCCCACGCCCAACAGGATTAAGAAGGTGCTGACAGCCCAGGCTGAGGCTGAGAAGATCCGGCGGATAGGTGAGGCGGAGGCTGCCTCCATTGAGGCCGTGGGGAAGGCTGAGGCCGAGAAGATGAGGCTGAAGGCTGAGGCCTACCAGCAGTATGGAGATGCTGCGAAGACTGCCCTTGTGCTGGAGGCTCTTCCCAAGGTGAGAGCACAGCTTCTAAAAATGGCGACAGGGGTACATCTGTACATCACCTTTCTGTGACATTTTTAATCATCTGTTGGAGGAGATTACATTCACCCCTATGACCCTTGATAGTTGAGCCCTGTTCCTCAGAGAGCCACTTAAACCCACAGTTGTGCATGTTCAGATTGCAGGGAAGGTGGCTGCCCCCCTTGCTCGGACCAATGAGATCGTGATCCTGAGTGGGGAGGGGAGCCGTGTGACCGGGGAGGTAAACCGCCTGCTGGCAGAGCTGCCCGTGTCTGTGAACGCGCTGACGGGGGTGGACCTGTCCAAGGTGAGGAGGAAGAGTGCTCTTTACTGCGTTCTTCTACAGACACACCCACACATACACGAACGTAGCTTCACGCCATCTGCCAGTCTTCCCATTACAGCTCATATTAAAGTATCTACTTCAAACCCTTCTTGATGAGGAAGACGGAGCTTATAGGTACATTGGAATGCTTCTGTTCACATATCCCACCTTAAACGCCATGCACAAGAACAAACAAAACAGCAAAGATCTGGAAGCTTTGAAAAACAGATTCTCAAAGAAAATAAAGATGTGATGGTTGTGTGTGAAAAGGTGATCACTTTGTGGGAGCACTGCTGCCCTTTACTATTTTAGAAACAACAAAGTTCGTAGTTACACAGACTGTCACAAATGTGCTGATTCTTTTATAGTATGATGTAGAAGAAAAAAGGATTAGTGGAAATGAAACTTGTTACCACTTATTACTACCAGAACCCTTTGCGCATGGGAGAGTTGCATACAGTTGACATCCTGCTCTGGGTTTAACCAGCATGCTTCCCTTCTTACTCAACAGCTCCCTCTGCTGCAGAAGATGTCAAGCGCTCAGGCATGAAAGCAGTTACAGAGCCCTAAGGAAAGTCTCTCTTATGCACTCATGTCAACTGCCTTCAAATGCAAACACTTGAAAGTGTTTTTTTAAAAAAAACAAAACAAAACAAATGAGTGGATTTTTTTTAAACCTCTGGTGCCTTAGTTCAGTAGGACCAGATGACCACCTTTGTGTATCACCTCTCCTTTTAAATTTTATTTTATTATGAAGTCGGAATGAAAGACCATTTTCAATGCAGTGTGGAGTGCCTATATACTGTTGTCCATTATTTTTTAAAATTACCTTTTCCTCTAAAATTATACATATTCATAGACCTTTAGAATCTTATTGTTTAAGCCCGTACCATTTTTTTTGTAAATTTGTTGGGCAGCCCTAATGAAAGCTGGCCTTTGTTATCCCATAGTTGCATGTGGTGAAACACCTGTATCCATCTGTTCCTGTGATTAGGCATCTTTACACTGCTCTAGGCTGGAGTTGAGCCGCTGTTTCAGGTATAATTGAAGGCGTCCGTGTTGCTTTGTAGGTTTGCATACTAAAGTGTAAGAATCACTGTAGTGATCAGAGGTGAACTTCCCTTACTGGTGTCTTTACTCTTGGTTCCCTCCATCTTCAGTCCATGTGGCACATTTTTAAGGTATGCTAGACTCTGCGGCCTGGCATGTTTCAAATAGTCACCCCCTTCATTTTTGAAAGCACAGCGTTTGCTGAGAGAGCCAGTCGTCACATTACTCATCAGGACATCAGTAAGGAAAATGGCCAGGGGTTGTCTTTCTTGCACTCCACTCTGTTACATAGTGCCTACGCTGCGTCTAAATGATCAATCCAAACGAGGCATCTCAGCACTGCTGTGAGGCGGGTCTGCCACTGTCCTCCGTTCTCTGTTTGGTTTATTCCAGAAGTTTTGTGCTGTTTTCTGCCTCACCTGTGATGTTAGACTTTGATGTTAGAAAATGGGAGCGCACCCCTGTCTGCAAGGGTGCTGGAGAGCTCTGGGGGGGTCGCATGAAGAATGCAGGAACGTGTGTGATGTTTGTGTTTGTCCTGATTGTCAGAACACGGAGTTATAAACATGATAGTTGGTGTCTGTTAATACATGAATGTGCATTACTGTGTCTTTGTGTCTGTTTGTACATATATATTGGGTGAAATGTAACCTTGTGCATGAATACATACCAACAGATTTGGCCCTTTAGATATCAGCCTTTACCGGATGCTGTCAGTGCTCCTAAGGCAGTTAGGTTCCTTACAATGTATGCAACAGATTCATCATTTGCGAGACCAAAGACCTGACAACTGTAGATATTTACGCTCTGTATATTTGCACGGTTTTAGTCAAAGCTTTCCGTAGGTACCTGGGTCACTGTACTGTGACATCAATGTGAAAGTGAACTTGCTGTTTTCCACTTCGAGCTGGAAACGGTTCCAGATATTGTTTGCCATGCTGTAGTCAGTCATACATGAAAACAAGGTTCTGTTGTTTTTGTGTTGTTTTTATGTTCACACTCCTTGGCCAAAGTTTTGCTCATGTTTTCGCATAGTCCAGGTTACGCTGAATGGGCATAGTGATTTTGAAATCATTTTTTGTATGTCTTTGTCAATGGGGATGTTTTAACACCTGACATATATGTTTTTTTCAACAGATAACATCAACTGAATACCTTATAAAAATAAGAATAATATGCTAATAGGAATATGCATGTTATAAAGGACAGCACGGCAGAATGGAAATCCTTAAAGTAACACTTAATTTACACTTGTGCCTCCAAGCATTTTGTTTTGCATTTTACGAAATGTACTCTTATACCGAAGTCAGATTTCATGGCATCTTTTACGTTTGAGTAGCGCAAAATATTTTGTATTCTGTTAATGTAAAAATATGAATATTTGAATATTAATGTTTTGCATTTATTTGATCAGTTCAGATTTCACTTTATCTTAAAGTTGCACCTGTTTATAAATAAAAAAAAAAAAGTTTTAAAAGTGTGTGTTTAAGATGTTGCCGGGTGTTTTTCTTTCTTTTTGCAGTTTTCACATATCACATTCAGATTGTACTGGTTGCTGCAGCATTTCAGGTCTCCTTCAGTGTATTGCCTTAAAATGAGCAAAATCTTGAGTCACTTCAGAGTTTGGAAATCCCCAGGGGGGGGGGATATGGGTGAAGATTGAACATCAAATGTGATGTTGTTGCCTGTTTCCTGAGGGCTGTCACATGTCCCGCGTTCCCTGCCATGTCTCCATGAGGACTCTGCATGTATAGACACTGACGTGCGGGAATCTCATCAAAATCAGGTAATAAATTTCATGGCACTCCACTTTCCTGTCAGCAACGGCCTTTCTGGATTTTAGCAGTGGGGGTGCTGCTGTGGTGGCAGTTTGGGTTGTGTGTGTGGGGTGGGGGGGGCAATTGAATACATTTGGTCAAGGGGCCAGCTGATCAAAGATGTTGCCCTGTAAACATGTATGTGTATGTTTACTTGCAGTAACCGTTACTGTATTCTGTATAGCCCTGTATTTTTCCACTATATATTTTACATTTGATTTTTATTTAGGAAATGAGCATTCCTAAAGACAAAAGGTAAATGGCAGATACTGCAGACGCATGGTAGGGTTCCAGTGAGCCTGGAGCTTATTCTAGGAAGCACAGGACAACCTGAACGGGAAGTGAGTCCTTCACAAGACACAGACATGGAAATCAAACACAATGCTGTTGGTGAGTCTCTGGTATTGGACACCGTGAAGTCCGCTCCATCACCGTGTTCATCCATGCTCGACACTGGGAATGAAAAGGCTGTCAGTGCATCGCGTTTCTCATCAAATTTCATCAAGAATTCGAGGTGGCTGGGGGAGGCACCTTAGCTACATCATAGTTACTGCCTCGATGGTGCTGATTATTTACTGCCTGGTACTGGGGAGGTCGGGCAGTGAGCAGTCCGGTTATACAAATGTGTAAAGGTGCAAATCAGCATTGAAGAGAAGCATTGGCAAGTCAAACAAGCTGGAGGCTGGTGTGCAGACTATCCTAAGTCTTTCAGGCTGGGGAGCTGCTCCGACGCCCCAGCAAGCCCAGAAACCACCCACCATGTTATAAATGAGCCACTATGCATTGTGGAATATTCGAATATTCGGGAACATGTAAAAAATAAATAAACTTAAAATCGAATAATAAATGAGCTATTTTAAATATTATTTAGCAGCAATATGATTTGTTATATGCCCAGTGATGGGTTGGCGCCCCATCCTGGGTTGTTCCCTGCCTTGCGCCCGCAGCCTCCGGGATAGGGGATAGGCTCCGAACCCCCCGCGACCCCACATGGGATAAGTGGTTATAGAAGATGGATGGATGGATGGACGATTTGTTGTAATTTGGGCTTGTGATAGTTTGTGATATATTTTGGGTGTCATGGTTGTCATTGAAAATGTTCTTGAAATTCTATGTTCTGTGGAATTCATTTTTAATAAAACTTTAAGTAAGTGAATTATTAGTGTACCAGTTGAGATTTTTTGACTAGTTAATCAGAACTTGTACGGACTTGCTTTCCCAGATTCTATTTGGCTATAATTTATTTTAGGTGAATTTTCAGAACTCATTTTTGGTTTGATAAATGTATCATTTATCACAAAGATTTAAAATATCACGATGTGAATTTTTCCAATATCGTTCAGCTTGAGTTTCAAGGCTACTTTTAATATTTCAAGTTATCCTTTTGCAGCTACAAGTGGTGTTTCATTCTATATGGAAATAAAAGAATGGAGTAGCCTATAAGCTAGAGAAGTGTTGTTAAACAATATTCTTTGCCATTCTCCATAACTGCCCAAGGCACAGGCTATTAAACCTTATTATATGCTACTCCATTTGAGCTGTCTCATCAGTTTCATTTGATTTCGGTTTCAGTTAAATCTGCAAGCTACTTTTATTGTTTTATATTATCATTTTGCAGCAATGAGTAATATCTCATTTTGTATGGGAAGAATTTTTTACATCCATACATGTCTTTTTCTGTGTGGTGCAGGTGAAGTTAATCAAATGTTATCCGAATAATGACTGAAGAAATTGGACCTGTGATTCTGCCTGAAATGCCCATCCATGCTACAAATGAGTCAGCTGCACAGAGAAGCTAACACAGTGTTTTTGGAGCACAAGTTATTCAGCATGTCTATAACAGCATCAGCACCAGAGGGGCCGTTTGAGGTCACCCAGGGGTCTCCTTTCACAGGTCGTTTGCAGAGACCCTGATTTCCTTTCATTTTGTACCTGCAGGCACAGGAAAGACGTTTCAGTGTTCATCAGTTTACTCTATCCCTTTCCCTAAATACAATAGAAAACTAAACGACAGCATTTTAAGTGAAAGCTACTGTTTGTTCTTTAAAGTTATACATTATATAATTCACTACTTTGTTATCCTCATGCTTTAAATGAGCACCTCTTTATATCATTTCACATACCATAATTTCACCTTTGGTTGTTTAGTCCTTGATCTCAAAAGGCCTTGGCAAATTGATTATAGTCTATTTTGAGTGTTGCTATCTGCAAAAGACAAAAATACATTAAACCATTCAAAATTAAGTGCACTGCAGCAATAGTTTAACGGCATAACACATTTTTAAATGCTAATTTAAATGTCTGGCCACTAGATGGAAGTATAAGACAACAAAATGCACAGTTCTTTACTTGTGAAATCTTAACTACAAATCGAATGGGTTTTAGCACTTTTATTCAAAGCATTTTGAATAAAACAGATTTGCCACAGTAAGACAGTATATACACTCAGTGTTAGGTGCCCTTACATCCCCTTTTATCTGTGTAATCTATTTAAGTTTTGACATATTGTTGGTCCAGATAAGCCTTTCCGCACACCATATGTTTAAATGCTAAGCTGTTCTATTTGCACTGGAGTATTTGTAAATGCCAGTAGAGTGGCTGTTTCTGAGATGCTGGAAACACCACATTAACAAATGCCTAGACCAGGCATCTAAGCTATTGTAATACTCAGCCAAACCTCTTGACCCTGTCTGTATGTATTCAGGTGCAACCTCATGATTGGCTTGTTTGGAGGAGTCAGTACTGAGTGTACAAGATAAAGTGGACAAGAATATACAGGTAACTGAATGAGGAGGAAGGTAACCGTTTCCGAGGCTGGTGCTAGTTGCCAGGGCAGTATACTTCTGCGTTCTGGTAAGCCATCATGGCCCAGGAACGTCACCAGTACGTTCCCCCTGCTGTGTGACTCACAAGTTCTGGATTCCACAGGATGTGCAGGCAGGGCACTTACCTGTGCAAGGAGTGCAGGACCACATGGCGGACAGATACAGGCCATGAGCAGGGGCCTAAACAGCCTGGCCACCATCTGTCCATAATTCATCAGATTCTGCCACGATGACAATGGGGTGGGGTGGGGGGGGGGGGATGATTAGCGGTGTGAGTGTGTGGCCGAGGCACACGTGTGTGAAAGGTCAAATCACTTCAAGCTGAGAGAGCCTGCGGAATTAGGGT
>JAAGVU020000103.1:30142152-30175556 GCA_011763525.2 Mormyrus iriodes | reverse complement strand
AAAGACCCGGGAAACCCCGCACCCCGACCGCCGGGACGAAGCACAAAAAAAAGGGGGGGGGGAAGGATAGAGGTTGACGGGGGGGGTGGGGGGGGGGGGGGGGGGGGGGGGGGGGGGGGGGATAATTAGCAGTGTGAGGGTGTGGCCGAGGCACACGTGTGTGCAAGGTCACATCACTTCAAGCTGAGAGAGCCTGCGGAATTGGGGGGGAATAAACGGTGTGGGGGCGTGGGAATTAATTTTGTTGTGGCTGCAGAGGTCGCTGGGGAAAAGAGTGCCACCATGCATCCAGCGCAGTAAAGTGGAGTAAAGCGGAGTAAAGCGAAGTAAAGTGCAGATCCCTCCAGACTGCTCAGCTTGTCACCCGGCAGCCGCTGTGGAGATATCACGACCCAAACAGCGCAGCCTGGCCAAGCAGGAGGCTGGCGTGACAGACGCTGGCCCTTGGAACGGGTTCAGCCTTCCGTGACCTTGACATTTAAATTTACATGTCCTCCAAGATGGCATTTGAGGTGGTCTTCAGGAAGCCCATACGCCTCCTGCCTTTGCCAAACCGAAAGTGCGTTTGTGTCAGTTTGGGGTGGGGTTGGTGGGGGGAGAGGGGTCTAATTTTGCTCACCAGGCTGCTGCTGTTGTTATTGGTGAGCTTGTGGAAGGATATTTAATACTGCATCCACTTGTCCCCAGCAGTGGGAGACTCCGGGTGGATGAAGAGACGGTTAAGCAGGTGGTGCTCTGCCGTGCCATTCACCTCCCACCTGTCCTTGTTCCACAGCAGGACAGCAAGAGCAGCAAGAGGCAGGAGAGAGAGAGATCAGAAATAAAAGCTCCAGTCCAAAGCCTGAGACTCAAACATTACGTCTAACTGCTGTCTGTCCTACTCGTTCCTTAAGCCGTGTCGAACTTACATATCAATCAGTACTTGTGCCCTGCGCAGTTTTATAATTGATTGCAGTACATAACGTGAGGCTGACGAATATGTTCTTAAAATTGACTAGAGATAACCGAAGTGTTAATCAGAAAAAAAGTATTCACGTTACGACTCCCCAGCGACCTGTATTTACCGTATCAAGTGAACGAAAAGCGAATTTGACTTGTTGTTTCTAGATATCTATCCATTACGGTCATACGATATTTTTCGTAGTTTGACACGATATACATTAATACAGTGACAGCTAAATTGAAATGATCCTGCCGAGGGGATATATATTTATATTACTTAATACTTGCTGTCATCCAATGGCACCATGTCCATCAGCAGCACATATTTGGCCTTGGGATTTAGAGCCATGACGCTGACGCGGAAACGCTGCCTGGGAAACACAGACACAAAGTGCCAGTAAACACATTTAATGAAGGTAGACCGCGAGTGCACCCTGTTTTTGTATGAATTATGCTGAGTCCAGAATAAAGGCTATATACTGGCGGATATTATTCACATAGCACCTAAAAATGTAATTTATTTTTTTGAAATACACATGCGTTATACAGTTGTTTATACCCTACCATCCATGTTACAATTGTCCACGTAATTTTAAATACATTTCAAATAGAATGTTACAATCCAGACGAATAGTTTTTTTTAACCTAGATATGGTCATTCTCTTTCATTCCCGCAGCTTACCTGCCGAACTTGGTAATCACCATCTGTGTCCCTATTTTTCGGAACTTGTCCCACAGATCGCGGTCGTGCAGCGAAGCCCGTATCTGCGGGCCGCGTCGTTCCTGGCCCCGGCTCCATCCTCCCGATTAAACATGTATTGCATGGGTAATTCCATCAAAATATATTATATTAAGTGATTATTTTGAAAACATATTTTTTGTAATCTATTACATGATATACTACTGCCTTAATGAAGTAATAATGTAAACAGATGTACTGGATTTCTGCCACTCAAAATCCATAATTTAAAATGACTTAAGCCTTCACGACAATGTTAGTTAAAATACATAAGTATGAATAGTCCTTTAGCTGAGGTTTTATGGGTAAGGGCTAGTCACCGAATACTCTTTCCTCATGTAAAAATATGGTGTGATGCTTTCCATCTGCAGATTCCAGTGTTACTTATTCCCACTAGGCATCTGATGGATATGGGATATGCTAAATCCCAAAGACCTTCTGCAGTGATGTAAGAAAGAGAGGGGGGGGTGTTGGTGTAGGTGCAGGAAGCTAGTCGGGACAGCTGGGCTTTCTTTGATGTCCTGTTCCTGTTTCTCACAGTCTGGGATTGACTCAGGCCACATAAGAGACACGGCTGCACTTCAAACCGCCCCCCCCCGCAGGCGTTAATCACCTGAGCAGCTGTTCTGCTGTTACTACAGGAAGTGAGGACCCCTGACTCCGGTCCTGGCAGAGTTCACGTCTCTCACTCAAAGGACGGCTACTGTCTCACTTTATCGGCCCTGCTGGCTCTTTCTGGCATGGTGTGATGGAGCTTATTGATCCAGGATCTCCTTTAGGATAGAGGAAATGGAAATAAGCAAGTAATTTCGTTTCCAGAATAGCGCCTAGCATATTACTGTTCATACTGATGCATTTTCTCCATGCTGAAATGTGCAACAGCGTTCCATGTTTAATCACTGTGCCTGCATTGTTACGTAGGATCAGCATAAATAATGTAATGAAGGGGCCACCTTCTTAAATTCTGGGAGGTTAGCTATCAATCCATCACACACAGTTGTTTTCAGTATAATGTGTAGTGTAATGTATGTTTGCCTAGTTCAAGACTTTGAACAGAAACATTAAATTATGGTCATAAATTGCTATGTATAGTGCACAATTAGCAGTTCAGTGTATTCTTTTATACAACAAAAACTTCATCATCTGTCTGAGTTATAATGGAAATTTTAAAATATGTTGTTAAATACTTTGAGGGATAGAATGGGCACTGTGTCTTTGGGGAAGACACATTGAAATACGTCAGGGTTCAAGTGAAGGCCGACAGAGTACGAGGCAGAATGGGTATAGCAGAAGTCTTAAATGGCCGGCTTTTACAGGGCAGTTCTGCTAGCTGCATTGCAGTTTGGGGGTGTGCTCTGGGCTCAGGGCATCTCACCAGGGGACTCTCTGTACATTTACATGTAATTGGGCCATTTCAGGATAAGGCCTTGCTCACGCGATGTTCCTGCCTACTCAGCTTACACATGTACAGGGTACATTTGTAAATATTTATCATTAGACTTTTGCACTACCTGCCACTTTACTGTCAGCTGCACACAGCAGATATTTATGATAATTGTGGATGTTTATTGTTTAGTGTCTAATGTCATGTCTCTTTATATGTATGTCCCTTTTATACATATGTCCCTGATAGATTTGTCCCCTGTTCACAGCCTGGAGCTCGGCAATAACACATTTCACTGTACACTGTACTGAATATAACTGTAACAAAGAATAATTTGGAAACAAAATCCCACAATGCATTGCTTATTAGCTGCTCATAAATGCATATGCTGGCCAAATGTGACTTGTGTCTAAATTTTGTTGAAGAAGTCAGTCTTTGGCCTATGCTGACAAAAGATTATGGCCTCTGCAGCTCAGTCAGTACAGAGAATATTCCGGGGAGTTTGTGAGAAGCAATAGCCCCAGTACTCCGTGGATTTGATATTGTCATTTTAAACATGATGCAATTCTACACCTACAGTTTAGTTTCATTATGAATATTCACTAAATTGTAGATCTTTGTTTTGCGCTTAGTATTTTTCTATTTTAAATTCACGCTGTCCGCACTTTCAGAGCCCTTGTTCCCAGTATGTGATCTGCGTTTCCCAGAACTTTCCATTCAGCCGCGATGCTGATAATGAGGCTGCATGGTGTGCCCCTGCCGCGCGGTGCCCCCAGATAGCAGCACCTCCTCATTATCAGCAGACCCAACCCCAGCACCCGTGGGCCTGGTGCTGTCCCCACCCTGTCCAGAGGGCCTGTCTCTATGACAACTGCAGAAGCCAGGTTTGCATCATCTGCTTAAGCTGCACAGTTTGGGAATTTCATTTCTGGCTGTACAAATACATGAAAAACAACTTGATTCTTTTCAGGCTGTTTTACGGCCATATACAGAAAATTCGCATATACTTACGGGACCTGTCTGCACAATTTCCTGGTCACCACAAAAACCATTCAGAGAAAATGTGTGAAAGCGTCAGCTTTGGATAAAATATCTCTGAGCTGTTTTTAAATGCAGTTTGTTTTTTTAAACAAATCAAATGCTGCTCTTGATGTCCATAAAATCTGATCTGTACTAAGAGACTTGCAATACTGACATTTATAAATAGATTAATTTAATATATGGACATAATAAAAAAGCTGCGAAAGTTTTCCAGTTTACCAGCATACATTTCAGTGTGTATCGTTTGACATATTAAATTAAACCAAGACCATTCAAAATTCACTTAGATTTCTTCCACTGAAATCTACAAACAGTCACTCTTCTGTACCTATTCACAGTGTTCTGCAGCCTGCAATTACCTTTTGAGATGAAATTGGCTACTAGTGAATTGTTTGTGTACTGTTAAAATATTGTGTGATGCATTTTCTTTAAATTGATTGAAGTAAAATTCGACAATAGGTCAGCAGACTTTTAAACTGAAGTCATTCAGAATTTGGCAAATTTTCAGGTCTGTGTTAATCATCATAATCATGATATTGTGTAGCTGTTTACATTTGATATTGGAAGGTTATTTTATTGGCTAAAAAAAACGTTTCAAGAGTGTTACAAAAAACAGCTGTGAGGTCATCACAGTATGCAAATGAGGCATGGTCATTAAAAGCAGGGTTGGGAGGGACCCACAATCTATCAGGGGACCGCAAGCAGCACGAGGATGCGGGACAATAAGGAGGCATCATTAAACCTGTAATTAACACTTTCTCCCTGAGGAGTCCATCCAGAAAGGTGAGCATTTGGCACAGTCAATATTACTTCTGAAATAATCAAAGGCTTCTCAGGTTAGACCTCATCACAGGCTAGTATGAATCAGTCATTTGGGTAGGATCTCTGCAAACATGGATGTAATTTATTAATTTCTATTACTGTTCAAAACTAGATACGTAAATTTGTCATCTGTGGATCTGATGAGTATAAATTCATCTGCTTGGAAAGGGAGCTATATCTTCAGGAACTGCACATATTTAACCAAACATTATGCATGAAATTGCCATGGCGTAACCTTTCGCACTTTTACAATTCCATATCCTTGACCTTTAAAAAGCATCTTTCTGTTCCCTAAAAAAGTTTACAAGTTTACAGAAAATGTATTTATTTTGGTTCTTGCACATAAGCTTCCACTATATACACGGGAAACGTTCAGATATATGGATGAGATGCTATGCAATGGAACAATACTTTTCTAATTTACAAATATTTTGTTCACAGGATGGATCAGATGGAGAACTGCTCTCTTTGTAATATCTTGAGCCCTGGGCAGGATATCATCATATACTGTAAGTTCGTTATAGAGACACTACAGTATAGATGATGTACTACCCAGGGTGTCTGCCAGCCAGCAGACACAGGCCGACACACAGACACTCCCCTGGGGATTCTGTCCGAGGGTGGCGATTAAACCGTTACCATTACTGAGTTTTAGTAATGGTAAGGGTTCTACCGCTCCTCTTCACTGCCGTCTGCAGCTGATAAACCCCCCACCACCCCCGGCAACAGGCAAGCAGTGACTTGCAAAACTGGAAAGTGTGGAGAAAAAAACTTTTGAGAATTATAGACAATCAAAATTGTAGTTGTGTGAACATTTAGTTTGGCCTTTATGGTAAATGAACAAAATTTTTAAAATAAAATTCAGAAAAAGGGAATACAGAGATGATTTTTCATTTTTGGCATTTAGTAAAGTGTTGGAATGGTCGTTGTATAATGTATAATGCAAGTTGTATAATTTAATTCCTTATAATATAAATGATGATGTGAGTTTTGAGCTTTCTAAAATATAGCAATAAAAATATATTTTTATATATTTTATATATTATTTTTATCATACAACACAACAAACAACATTAAAAAAGGAACATTAAACACTGAATGAGCATATGGTTTTGGGAATGTTTGGAAATAAAAGATTCCATGCTGATTAAATGAAGTCCCCGAGTCGATTATCTAACTGAACGCTTCAAAGTTAATACCCAGGATATGCACCATACTCCTTCTCTGTGTTCTCTGTGTTTTGAGGAAACATTGTCAAAGAGACGACATGCAGAGAAATAAATCCATGAGATTAAGATGCCTCTCATTTCACATTCAATATTCAAGTTACGTTTTCAAAGTAATTCTAAATTTACACCTAGGAAGGTATTAACAGCACAGTGTTATAATCCGGAGATCTAAGATGACGGGTGGGGTGTCCAAGTGACATTATACACCCTTCTGCAAATGAATTGAAACAAGTTGTCACGCAGACATGCATGCAGTGGCCTGGGACCTGCTGGTTTGCACAGCCAACTTTGCAGAGAGTACGCTGAGGGGATGGACAGAGGAGGCACTGTGCCCACAGACTGGCAGGCCTGCTCGGGTGGGGTTAGACCTGGGTGGTATGACTGTGCTTCAGCCGTCCATATATGTTTCAAGTGAATGCTCTGGAGTTCGGGCACCTTCCTGTATTGTCGTGGGGTTTCCTCTGGGTTCTCTGGTTTCCGCCCACAGTCCAAAAACATGCTAAGGTTCATTGGAGCTTCCATATTCCACATAGGCATGACTGGTGTGTATGCCCTACGATGGACTGGTGCCCCAACCTGGGTTATTTCCATACAGTTTTTATCAATCCACCAGGTCCTAAATCTGGACCAGGGCAATAAGCATGAATTTATGTCACTGTGTCGTCCATCTGAACTGTGCTCAGTCCATCTGCATATAGACTCAACGACTTGTTTCAATTAATTTGCTCAAGGGTGTACCTAAGCTAACCACGGAGAGCTCTGAGAGCCACTCTAAGTTGTTTATCTGAAATGGTAGCGGGATCATGCAGCTCTGTTTGAGAGGAGGGTGAAACGCATCAGAAACTTTACAAAAAAAGAAAGAGGGCAGCTGCTCAACACCTAAGGAGGCATCTGCCAGCCTCCATTTTCACACAGGTAAACCTGGGAATAAACAAACACACAAAAATAAAAGCACATGACCATCAGCCTCCAGTTCTGAGTCATCGTATGCATGTCATTTTCCTATTTTTAAAGGCAACAAATGAGATAAGTGAATAGCTACAGCTGCAGATTGAACCACCCAGCCCTTAATAAGTACATCAGGGATATCATTCCTGCCAAATTTCCCCATGTTCCTTCTGCAGTTATTCACCAGTCTCAACAGAGGCATCTTGCATTAGAAACACACTAAATAATGCCGTTCATCTTGTTCTAAAAAATGAAACAAAAAAATGCCTCTCACCCCCTTTGAGAGACAGCAATCTGCGCCAGTCTCCCTTCAGTGGGAGGGGCAGTAGATGTTAGAAATCAGCGGCCAACAGAGGTGAGTAGTTCAGTCCAGAAAGTAAAAATCCAAACCAAGATTTTGTTTCAACCAACTCTTTATACTAAACTGGCTACTGACATTGCTAAGGTCATAAAGGCTGAAACATGACCGCCATTTAATAAGGCACACAAATTAATACGATGACAATGGTCACGGACACGTTTAAGCTAAGTTTGCAAAAGTTTTGTGTATAGATAAGATGAGAGTGACTCTTGATGGGCCAAGTGGATGGATACCTTCTCCAAGTGTCAACGAGATGGTGGAAGAGTGATATACAGTTGATGATCTGCAGTTATCAGTGATGAACTTGTCAGACCTTTCCAATTTGCAGATGGTGTAAAAATTAAGTACAATGCCCAGTATTCCATAGACTGCCCAAGAAAGGCTTGAAAGGTGATTGAATTGTGACCAGGCTCCTTCTTCGCCTTGCTTAACCCCACTGAGAACTACTGGGCTTTACTAAAGCGTGAGATTTACCAAGGTGGCATGCAGTACACTTCTCATGGCAGCGTCTGGAAGGCTGTCTTAGCTGCCACAGCTAATATAAGACGTGATCAAATCACAAAACTTGACTGGTTCAATGGACAAAAGGCTCATGATAGCTATTGAGAAGAAAGGTTACTATATAGGACGTTAAACTTGGTAAAGTAAATTTTATAGAACCGGCAAGTTTTTCATTCCATATATAGACTGAATGGTGAAGAAAAAACCCCACATAGTTTCTTATTGCCTGATAATTGTGCACTGATAATCAAGTGCTTTTATTTTTGTTTACGACAGATCAATATAAAATTTCCTCTCTAAATATATTTACTTGAAGCAAAAGAAAACTTCTGAATCCACGTTTCTAAGTCTGGTCAGCTTTTTCTAAAAATTATCACCAGTAATAGTGCTTGCCTAATTATTCTGCACAGTGCAGACACGTGGGGTTGGGGGGGCAGCCTGTGCTCTGTTTAAGCGGTCATTTAGACATGGGGGCTGAACCTGCCCCCCCATATTTGTTTATCTCCTGGAGCCCATGTAAGCAAGACCCTACTGCTAAATAGGCTGATTCCAAAGGCTGCAGAGACAGATAAAAGCCACCTTTCCCACCCCCGGCACCCCCATGGCTCCTGGTGTTGCCTCGCCCTCTCAGCCCACCCCCCCACCGGCTCCAGACTTACACCCCAGAAAGACACAGCTTGATCTGCAGCCCCTCCCCCAGAGACGGCCCATTTAGATGCATCTTTGCTGGTCCTCTCAATTCCAAGGATGAAAGAATGAGCCAATGAGTCAATTATTTTAATACTGAACACGTCACAGTGCTCCCACATGCAGTTCAATTCTCTGTAAAGAGACGGGGTGCTGGGTTACTGCCCCCCAGGTCAGAAATGATACCCTGGGGGGCAGAGCTGGCAGCCGTGCTCAGGTTCCGAGTGCAGGACGACCCGTCCACCACAGCGTCCCCAGTGCCTTCCAGTCCACAAACACTCTATCCCCAACCCTTCATTTCTTCACTTTCTCCATCTTCACAGAGAGCTTCAGCTTGACAACACACTGGAACACATCCATCAGATCTTCAGCGGCCTCACGAGCAATCCTGGCTATCATGTGACCTCCTTGGCCAATCAGCATTTTCTGTGAAGGGAAACACAAAGCATTACTTCCCCTCCTTCTATGGTAGGGGTGCTTTATGGTGTCTCCCTGGGGATGGTTTTTGGAGAACATTTGTGAGGGGGGCCCCTTCTAGGGCGGGAGATATAAAAGAAATATCGACTTTCTCTCATATAAAATATTAAATGATAAGAAAATGAGAAACTTTGATACACTGTTGACAGGTAACATTGCTTGATAGTACACATCAGTCTATCACATCACACAGACAAATGCAATTCCAACCAATAACAGGTAGTCAGACAAACTATGCAGCAAGGTTGATTGAGTTAGTGGAGCATGACACATGCTACTGTTTTGGTAATATCATGGAAGAGATTAACACTCCCTCAGGGGAAACTTTAGGGTATGTAAAGAAATCCATAACCTCTTTTTAAAAAGGAGATATTGTGGATAAACAAGATAAAAGGTTTAAACCACAACACACAACAGACTGCTGCTGTGTACTGAAAACTCCACCGAAAACCTGTCCCAAATGAAACTGGAAATACAGCCACCCCTTCATATCTGTAAGCGTTAGGGGAGTTAGATCCCCACGAATGTGAAAATATGCAAATAATACTTGGGTTCATTATTAAAAACGTAAAATGAATGGCACTGAAAAGTTTGAACGATCCTGCGAGAACGTGAGATTCCACGGTCACAGAGACAGCTGACACGCGAGTGAGGCGGGCTGCCGAGATGAAGATCAGCTTCGCCCCGAAGCTGAGACGAGGAGATCCTACGTGTCAGTTCTTTTTTTTTTTTTTATCAAAATATTATCAAATATTAAATGACACTATTAAATATCACTGATATTTATATATTCTATTATTTAATGTAATCAACAATTCACACCCTGTATTGCTTAAAAATGGGACACAGTGTTTCATTTTTCATTAAGGAACGGGTGACAGCTCTACCAGCAATGCCAAACCAATGTCAAATCTTAAGGGAATTTTAATCAAAAATGGAGCCTTGTCAACCAACCAACCGAACTGAATTTGACTGTACAGTTTTACTGTTATAGTCTGTCCCAAGTGTGTGTGTGTGTGTGTCCGTTTCATGCATCACTGTTGTCAGATAGATAGATAGAATATTAATGTGCAGGTGGACAGTGGCGTGGCATTTTGATATTTAGACAGTAATAAGCAGTAACAATAAGTAATAAATAACAAAAGGGTCCTCGGTGTCCTCTTCAGGGAATCGAACCTGTCTCCCATGTGACAGGCGGGCACCACAAGTCAGGCGATACTAAACAAATACTGGCGGACAGAAAGCACTGTACTCCTTCTAAAGTGGATCATGGGGCCACAGTGTGTGTGTGTGTGTGTGTGTGTGTGTGTGAGTGTGTGTGTGGCAGGAGGTGGGGCAAGGACTCAACGAGGGGGGCCTGTGCAGATTAGCACAGGGGTGCATAGAGACTGAGGGCAGAGTGTGAATGCCGTCTCGGCTGGGTGTCCCAGGACCCATCTAACTCGGGGGTAGGTTATTTCCAGGCAGAACACAGTCCCGCCATCGCAATAAGGTCTGCAAAAGGGTCTTGACGCCATCTCAGCCCTCACCCTCCTACTGGCAAACGGGTGCCCGAACGGCGGTAACTCCCTCACCATGTGGTTTTCCTTCCTGACACGGAGTTTGACGATGACGTCCAGCTCGCCAGTCTCTGTCTCCTGCCACATCTCAATTGTCTGCAAATATAACAGACAAGCTAATTTTCTGTTAATTTTATTAGCTAATTAGATTGACACTTTTATCCGAAGCGACATGCATTTTTTGTAAAAGCAGGGTCAGCTAGTCCCTGAGACAATGGGGATTAGCATCCATGATTTGAAGGTTGTCGGTTCAAATCCCAAGACTGGCAGAGTGGTTTCACTGTTGGGCCCCTGAGCAAAGCCCTTAACCCCCAATTGCTCCAGAGACGCCCTGACCCTATTTTCTCAAAATGTACTTCACGTTGGATAAAAGCATCTGCTAATTAAACAAAAAATGTAAATGTAATGCCAAAGTACTTCCATTCTTCCTGCAGACCACCTGGCCAAATAAATACATTACAATAAATTTCCCGGTGCTGGGCAAACCTCATCTCACCTGGGATATGTTGTAGGGCACTTCCTGGGGCAGGTACTCCAGAAGTCTCTCCCTGATAGCATTGGTGCACATCTCCTCTGGGCTCTGGTCAGTAAGCACTCCACTGTGGAACTGCCACGACCCGGGCTTGGCCCCCATCACCAAGTACCTCTAGGGGACAGAGAGGAAAATCCGCTGGGCCGTTAATGCCCCTCTGCCACAAAGGCCTCTGCACTCCATGAGGATGAGCGGACAGGGCATCCGACCCCAAACCTAAGCATGCAACTGAAATGACAGTGACAAGGGAGACACAGAGGCTTTGGTGGGCAGCAGATAAAGGGAACCCCGGTATATGGTTTGTGGTAATACCTTCAGCGCCTCCACCTCCTCTGAGGCAACGGCGGAAAGCATGAACACATCCTGGAAATGCGGCCAGCCACGCTGGGTCCTGAGCTTCCTCTGCTTCTCCATGCCAAGGTGCCCCTTGGAAGTTCTGCACGAGTCACTGGAGGGAGCTCCATCCACCTCCTTTCCAGTCAGCTCCACCTCTGGGGCCCTGATCCTCTGCTCCAACGGCATTCTGACTGCGAGTCTGACTTGCAGTTTCTTTCCATTGACGATTCCCTCCGTCAGCCCAGCCGTAATGTCCAACAATGTTGTCTTGTCCTTCACTAGATCCACCTGGAAAACAACGGCAATGTCACTGCCAGTTCCTCTTGATTTCATCAGCACAACACGGAAGGGGGGGTGGGCAACTGCGAGCATGACAACCCGTTAGTAGATGGATGGATGGATGTGGGAACAAAAAGACATAGTGCCTTGTGGAGAACTCTAATTATCCCAGTACCTTATTGAGGACGAGGACAGCAGGGATGTCTGGGTTGTGAGCAAGACATTTCAGAACCTCAAACCCAAGTTTACTCCGAGCCCATTTGTCCGACACATCCACAACAACCAAGACTGTCAAAAAATAAGAAAATAAAAAAAGGCAGTGTCAAGCATGGTAAACCTCCCTGGTGTTATTCTGCTTAAATCAAGGCTATTGTGCTGTTCTGCTGGGAAGCAGCAGGAGATATACCCAGATCAGCCTCCTGAGCAGAACTGCTGGGGTCCACGAGGAGTGACTTCTCCAGGTGGTGCCTGAGGAGGGAAGGAAAGAAACTCCTTTTCTTAGTATGTCCTATTTTACGGCTTAAACATCCAGCCATGCAGTGCTCTGAACTGAATGCAACCTTATTGCTCAAATGACCTTTTCACTTTTGATGGAGTGGTGAGCCCAGGAGTGTCCAATATGACCTACAGACAGGGATGAAAAAAAAGGGCAGACATTAGACTGCGGTTTGAGAAGCTACTTATGAATTAGTAAAATTATAGAGCAATACTCCATTTAGCAAAATACCATGCTCGTTTGATACAAGATAATGTTAAACAAAAAGCACTTACTATCTGAGTAGCATCTTCTATGAAGAGGCCCTGTGCACGAGACCTAGTAGTGTGAACTTTCTTTGATACTGCAAAGACCTATAAAAATACATTAATATTCAATTTGACCCTTTTTGACCCACTTGTACCATATACAGCAAAGGGTGACATGTACCTTTTTCCCGATGATCTGATTGGACAAAGTTGACTTCCCTGCGTTTGGAGCACCAATGATGGCCACTTTCAATATTTTTGAGTTTTTGGGTTGATCAGGATCGCTGACTAATACAGACATGTGCTCATCTGAAAGAAATGTCAACAATACAAAATCTCCATTTAAGTACCTTAAGTACTTGTAGATTTTCATCACTAGAATATATTAGAAAAAAATATTGTACAAAGTATTCTAATTTGCTAAACTATATTTAGCTAATCCAATATCGATATTAAATCAACGACAAATATAACTTGTAGAGAAAATGGCAAGACAATAAAGAAAAAAATTGGGAAAGCACAAGCAGCAGCGTAATTTGTGCTCGCTTTGAAGAGGTCGAGATTACCGTTGTTAGGATGAACTGCGGCCGCATAATGACAAGGGCCGTCATGTGTTTCTGTCGCTTTGCCTTTCGCTAGCCTTCTCAAAAGCGCCTCTGGAGCAATAAAGGAGGCAGCAGCGAAGCGCACAGCGGTCTGTCCACTGGCCCTCGGACAGCGGACATCATCTGAAACGAGGCATTGCAGACGGTGATGCTGATGACAGGTATCTGCGGACGCCATCCTAGCCGAATACTGATCTTTGTAGATGGTTTTAGAAGATAACTGGATAACTGAATGGCGTTAATGTGAGACATTTATTTTTCTCAGCTCGGGAAGTTGGTAAATATCACGAGGTTAGCAGTCTGCATATGTCCCAATAACAAATTATATGGCTAGATTACCAGAATGCTAGCTGGAATTCGATATTTTATGATACTGTAGCAAATTAATTTTAGTAATTAGCAACCTATGTTATACCAGCTGATTCGCTTGTATGTAGTTATATAGCTTTCTTTGGTTTATCGTACATTTTTATATCATCTACCTTCATTGTTGGGTCACTATTAAAATCGAACCATTTTATTTAAATCCGTCTTATTCAGATGTTTAGAGGCAATATGTTGTATAATACAGCGGCATACAAACCCGTTTCGAGAAAGGGTGACGCAGTTTGAAACGGCAAACCCAGACGAGCACTCCCAGAAAAACACCGAGATTTTGCCAAAAACGACCTGAGGAAGCGCAGTGCCATGACGGAGGGTCGTGTTATCAGGGGTTTACGGCGGCTTTGCCTTCATACACATTAACCCCAATTTCCATGCACAAGGTTACTGCAGACCGTCTGTTTATTTACATGCACATTTTCCACAGGGCGCAGACATGATGCTTCAGCTAAGGAAAGCAGTGCTCGGCCAAGAGCGTTCCCTTAAGGGTTTAAAGTGCAAGCCGAATCTCTACTGCCATCCAGAGGACAAGCTGTAAATTGCATGATCAAACCGCCCCGTTTGCAGGGCTTTTAACGATGCCTAATTACTAATACAGTTGAGTTCAAAGACCCTGACCGGGAAAAGCAGTGTATGGAGGAATGAATGAATGGATGGATAACAGAGTGCAGTTATTTGAAAAAGGTTTTCTCTATAATGATTCAATTTTTTCATCTAAAGTGCTGACAGGAGGAGATTTTATGACTACCGCATGACTGGTGAATAAAGAAGTTTCAGATTGGCAGGTTTTGCAAGTACAATAGATTACACAATGGCTTAATTCCACCCCTGTACGGAAAAGAATAGAATCTGCGTCCTTTTAGCCATGTTAAAATACGGGAGTGACGTTGCTAGGGTGCTGGATAAACAAGGCATTAATTTGAAGGTATTAGGTATTAAATTAATGTATTTATTTTAAAAATTATTCCAGCGGCAATAATTTAAACTTGTGACCTTGTCTTCAAACAATAAAAAGTCAAATAAGATTTCAAGTATTCGCATACCTACGTAACATGGCCAGAATGTTACGGGCATCAAAATGTAACACAAACAGAATATATAGAATGTAACAAAAAGATTTAATTCACTCTTAGGAGGTATCAGTGGTATTTATTTCGAACTGTAGAACTGAAGTCTGTTCTGTCCGTTATTTAAACTGAACTCGTTATTACCCAAGAGGGTATCTCGTATAACAACAAATACAATGATAAAGTAGGCCTACTATCTGGGAAAATAAAATATTCGCAAAGTATGATAGCGTCCGCATAATGTAACTGCATAGGGAACGCTACTCCGTTCCACAACAAAATTAATCTAAACAGTTTGCCACTAATGCCAGACACAGCACTTATGTATACACTGTGGTAAGAAACAGCTGATTAGTCAGCTAAGTTTTTCTTTGCCTCAAACATCTGTGATGAACTACTTAATCAAACTAATGGCTTTTATGTTGCTGGCACAGATTCACTTAGAACAAGGTGACAATGCACATTTCCCTGCGTTGTCGAAATGGAGTGATCCCACAAAAGTGCGATAGACGTAGCTTGTTAGGTTCGGGGAGGTTCGGGACGCTCCAGTACGGCTCTCTACTGGCAGCCCGCAAAACACTATCGGCCGGAGGGGCTTACGCCGCGCCGCATGCTCGGCTGAAGGAAAAGGGACCGGCAACATCTCAGGTAGTTAAAGAAAATGCCAGCAACATAAATGACGGTTCACTTTCTCGTGGAAGCAATTTATGACTTCACTCCATGTTCAAGAATATGCCTCTTCCGTGTTAGTTATCTGTAACCCCATTTAATATACTAATAGCTTTATTTTTTAAAAAGGCCTATTTTCATTCACATATGTTAGAAGACAGCGGCTAGGGAATGGTGGAGTACAACGGGGACACCGTTAAATGGATGTACAAAAATAAATCAATAATACATTGATATAGCCTAACGAATGACTAAAAATTAATTATCGGTCATGTCGTATATAGATGACCAAAACTTGCTGAACCGGTTTATTTATAAGCACCATAAGTCGCCAACTAGGACAGCACACCTCCACACAGCTGATGTTCTTGGGGGAGGGGGAACCTGGACCAGGCCAGGTGCGACTCCGACTTCAGCCTGGAGACAGCGGACCTATTCCTGCCGCGGACAAGCACACGAACCCTGGACTGACTTTGCCGAGATAAACAGCGAAATGGGAAAACAAACAAACCAGAAAGTTTCAGTGTAGCGTAAAAAGAACGAGCGGGTTCATGCAAAGCCGATGGGAGCAGATGTTTCTCCCTGAGTGTCCCCGCGGCCCCGAGCTCAGCCAGCGGCTCCGCTGGAATAACCGGCGGGGATCAGGTGTCAGCCGCCGACCGCGTCTGAAACAGAAAACCGGCTAGTCTTTAAAATAAACTTACAACTGAAATGCAATGGAAAGTAATGTAGAAAAGTAAGGTAATCTGAATTGATTTTAAGACTCTGGGGCGTAGCTGTAAGATAAAACTAAATTTAACGTGAATAATTAGGTAATCAACCGAGAGATGAAGGGGACCATTTAATCAGCCCGTTTCATACGTAGATTACAGGAAGGAGCCAGATTAAAAATACTTAACAAAAAAGCCACCCCCAAGTCCTATCCCTGACTGTAAAATGAAACTAAGCTCTTAGGAACCAGCATTGCTGAAATGAATTAAAAGTGCATCTCAGAATTTTTTATGCTAATATGAAAACTTGTGGTACTCCTTAAACTAACGATTACCGGTGTCATTCCCTTTGTGCGCAACATGTTGGTACTCTGCAGGTTTCACTTTTCAGCATTTCTTATATAACCGAACAGCTGCCGCTGCATCATTTCAACCTTGCCCCCGGCGTGGAATAACAAAGTTAATCAAATAATAAGCTCTGGACGTGAGGATGGCAGACACGGGTAGTTATTCTGCGCAGGACACTTATTAGTCCTTAACAGACGACTGATTCTCAAGCCTTTACCATGCCTACAGGAAAAGGTTTCTTTTAAGATGGAGAAGCAGACGAAAGGGAAAAAACATGCACAGCACACATCTGTCATGCTGATTTTCAGCCCCCCTTCATCAGAAAATAAAGGGGGGAGCTATGCTCAATCCAGTCATGCAATCAATATGACTTGTCTGTGAAGTGGATCAATAATGCTTTCCCCTAAAATCATCCATCACGGCCGCGTTGAATATAAAAAGCATAATTAGGAACGCTGTTCTTAAATATCCCGTATTGACTTCTTTCAGGGATGAAGAAAGACGCCATTCTGCATCATTAACTTTGTATTATTGCCTGATGGAGCCGCTGCGGTGCGCTTCTCCTGGTTTCCTTTATGCTCTGATTGGGATTTCAAGCTGTTTTTTTTTTCTTTTTGCGAAGAGGAGGTCAAATGATGCTCAGAGATACAATATGACTCGAGGCCCCGTTAAATGGTTTGGTTTGGAGCACAGCCACGACTTGGCTTGTTTAGTTCGGTGGATATGAATCCACTGGAACCAAGATTATACACACATACCTAGTGTCACTTAGTGCGTATGTGCGTCGTTGATATTAAATATTTAAAGTGAAGCAGACTAAATTATATTCAGATATAACTGTAGGCATTGAAATCATGTTCCTATATGAGCTTGTACAATACTATGCCTGATGTTCCAGATGTGTGGTAAATCAGTTACAGAAAACTATGTTGAACTTTCCATCACACTCCATATTTCTGTTCTTGGGGGTGGATGGCAAAAAAAATAAATTATTCTAGGTGCGATGTATGGAACACTGACACAGATGAATTTCAGGCTGTATTAATTTGCTATATATAGGCCTACATTTTAGAATGAACTGTAATAATAATTATAATTTTTTTTTTTTTCCTCTTTGCAAAGCATGTTAATAATGACACTGAGGACTGGCATCCCTGTTCAGCATCCCTGTAGTTAAAATAAAATATAACATTAAATGGTAGGCTAACTCTATGAAACAGAGGCAGTGCTAACAATTTGACCCCCCCTCAACCCAAATAGGGTCTAGAATCGCCTACTAGTATGAAATAGGCACATAGCCACATAGCAAGGTGACTGGTTTGAACCCCCCCCCCCCCGATTTATCTGCTACCAATCAGGCATGTAGCCAGGTAGCAAACTTACAAATTTGAACCTTCCTCACAACCTATGGGTCAGGTTGCCAGACACCCCCCAAAATTTATTTCTTACTACGGGTCTGGTATAAAGTACAAAGAGCTTGTTGTTGATGAAAGACCTGTTAACTGGACTTAACATCTCAGTCACCCATGACAGCAAGATGTGCTTGGCCAATTGCAGCAGACTGCTAAGAAACATCCCAGGAAAAGTATTCAGTTTTCGTACCTGTAGACTATACATTCCATTCTTCTCATTCCATTCTTTTCATACAAATAATACAAAACATAGTCCTGTGAAATGCTTAATGTATTCCACCTACACACTTCAGTTGCAGAATTAATCAATACTGAGAAAGGAGCAGGTGTGTTGTTGTAATAGTGTCATTTGTATTGGTTGTCAGAGAAATATAAGTAGTTGACCAGAGATATAGGTAGATCAGACTCTACAATCGTGCACCGTATTAAATTACATGCCCTAGGATAGTATTGAATTCACAGTCTGATCTAAGACAGACATTACTAAGTGAAACCGGATAATGATTTATATAAGAATTTATTACTTAGAATGTTACGTAATAAATTATACATTGGGGTTGCACATTCTACAATAGTCGTAAATGTTCACTCTCCAATGCAGCTCAGCTTATTTTACTGAAGTTGGAGCTTCCTTCCTCTCTTTTTGTGGAACAATGTCAAATTAATACCATGTTGCCTGGAAACAAAATTATGCAGTTTAGTCAAGTGCATATGTCTATTAAAACGTTATATAAAGAATAACTCTAAAGGTTACTCTTGATACGGGGACTGTATTTCTGTGTGTCTTTTTGATTTCTTCAAAGGTTCTTCATAGTTTGTGTGGAAGTAGTGATAGAATAATATTCACTTATCCTCATTAACCAGGTAAATAAGTTCGGTTCTGGTTATATAGCATTAAATCTCATAAGGCTTTTAGTATCGATACTTTTATATGAATTAATCTAATGCAGTGTGACACATTCTCAGTAACACACAGAAAAATCACTCATAGTTGGAAACTACACATTTAAATCGTTATTTTCCTGGAAGCAGCAGACGGTGTATGGGATTTTTTTTAGTTGCCTACAGAAAATGATAAGTAGCTCATTGCATAATGTATGGGGCACTGATTTGAAGATTGAATGCCAAGCTCAATAAGTTGTTTTCAATCAGGCGTTGTGTAGACGCCTCGTTTTTTCTGGGGGAGGCCTACCTCGTGCCTGACTCTTTCGGCACTTGTTTTTACTGCGCATGCGCCGGAAGTTGCTGCCGCAGACAGCAGCAGTGATTCGGCGACTGATAGCAGCGAAGCTAAAAATACAGCATCTAAATAACAAATCATAATGAAGTTCTAAGAATTGTCTGTCGCCGAGCTTTATGGAGAGTAAGTATGTTCATTCAGGATGTAATTAATAACATTTATTTTAGATCCGATTGCCACTTCTAGTTGTAAAGCTGCTGGCACAACAAAGAGGGGGCTCCAGCCCTTCGGTATTAACTAGGTGCCTACCGAACATAATGGCAACTTCAGCCATGCAGTTAGCTGTGTTAACTAGTGCTGTTTTTCCTTACTTAAGACGAACTGGCTTCAATATACGTAACTGGTACTTTTACGTTAGAAAATTCGTGCACGTTTAATGTGGAAATGTATTGCTGTATACATTTTAAATTGGGTAATATATATAGTTGCATAAGAAGTAAGATCCTGAAAAAATCGAATATATTTGCAGAATTCTGCTGTTCGTCCAGAACACGCTTTATCTGGTTTACGGAGTTCGGAACTGAACATAGTGTAATTGTATTGTTTTGACGGCTTACTGGCTAGTTAAACTTGGCTGACGGATGCATTATTGTTGTAATTAAATGCTTCTTTATATTCTGTGCGTTGTTTCCTTTTGTTGTGTCATATTTGTGAAATGTGTTGCTAACCAATTGCCACTAGAACCCCAGTTCATGTGTATGGTAATGGTCTTGGTCTGAATGGGTTTCTGTAGCAGCCTATTTCCAACGTTAGGTGGATGTAGCGCAGTGTTGTAACCTAACTTTATTGCAATCAAGTTCGCCGTATGCTTGAAGCATTTGGAAACGTCCAGATCGGTTTTGGGGAAATACGGAGTTTTTCTAAGATTTCATTGACAGCAGTGGTTTGACATTTGCAAGACGTTGCACTGTGACTGTCTTAGATCTTGTGTGTACAGTTCTGTTGTAAAGGCGTGATTTACAGTTGAAAGGCTCGCAGAAATGTTTGTGCTTTGGCGTTTAACTGGCAGCATTTAATTAACTTTAATTATAGCTAATTATTTCCATGACGTGACATGGTAATTTGTTCTAATCAAAGCGAGTACACGGTGTTATGCATTTGTTTTAGACTTCTGAGGTTTTTCCGATGATGTATGCCTTATCTATCTGCATTATGAACTAATTTGATAGCTTTTTCTTCCATTTGACAACAAGTATTACAGCAGTTTCTAGAGATATTGAAAAGGTACGCATGCAGGTTGAGATTTATATGCATTATTAAATAACGGAGTGTGTTTAAATGCAGGTGTTGTGCGTTTGCGCGAACGCTATACGGTCGTTCGTGTTAATTTCTTTAGAAACCTCTCCTACAAACTCCATTGAGAGGGTCGGCAAGGTAACAAAGGGGTGACGTCATTCTGTATATCCGGCTTCGTGACCTCGTGTGCAGAATCCCCGCCTCTTTCATTCGGGTCTGGCTTACTGATTGGTGGCAATATTGCAGATGACGCTTCCGGTTCGATTTGAAACCAATCGGCAACAATTTAGGTGGAACTTCCGGGTCGACGTTTAAAAAAAATGTGGGCTGAGTCTTCGGGCTGTGGGAGGAGAAAAGGGCTTCGGGTTGTGTGGCTGGAACGGGGTAGGTCCGCTGGCTGCGTTTCTTTTCGGGGTGGATTTCTGCTCTGGCTGAGATACTGAAAAACTGGAATCATGTATTTTTTTTAAGCTAGAGGGTCACTGATAATTGCGTCCATTTCTGGCAAGAGCCCCATGCGGCATTCATTTAAAACAGCAACGTGGGGTAAGGATGGACAGTATTTTTCTGCCTAATGCTTTTTGACATTGTATTCCTCTGTACTATATCCCAGAAAGGAAATGCAATTCGCTTTTGTACGCTATTCTTGTTAATGTCTTCTTAATGTGCGTGTTTAGTTTGGCTCCTGTTTGAAATTTCCGAAAATGCATAGAGTAATTTATCGACATATGTCGCTAGTTAACCGTTGCATAATGTGCATAATTTTTGATATTTTTTTTTTGCATATCGTGATTAAATTGTACAAATATCACATATTACATTTCCGCCTCTGTTTTTTTTTTTTCAAAATGAGATTGACCAGTCGCCTGTACCATATAAAATAAATGTACAGATATTTATTCCGACTTCCAGCAGCCTGGTAAATATTGAGAATGTGTGTATGTGTTTTTCGTGGCGTTTCGTGTGCTCTTTTTACTGTAGACATGCTGTTCGTGTCCCGTTTTACGGCCCTGACCCTTTCCCCCAGATAGAGAGCAGCCTCTCTGTTATTTGGCTGTAACAGTTGTCTTATACCAGTTTGTAAACGAGAAGCGCTGATTCATGTCATTATATATGTTCCACAAGACCCGATAATAAAATTTCAGCACTTCGGCTCTCATTCCCAGTACTTTTATCGGCAATCGCATTTTTTAGTCTGGATTTAACGGTGAAATTGCAAAAAGGACTTTAAAGGAAACTGTTTCTGAATGAGTAGCTTGGTACCATGCGGATTCCCCGCTAATGTAATGTAGCGAATATTGTCGGTGTGTTTTATACGCTATTTTGAGATGAAGTCTGAAGTTTTTTTAGGTTGCGATTTACTTTTGTAAACAGATTATTAGCATGTGTGTAGAGAAGTGCTATGTATGCATATATACCTCTGTGACGGGGGGGGCGGGGTTGGAGATTATCAGTTTGGCACCCTGTCTAGTATAACTTTGGTTATGTATTTGTTAATTAACTCAGTGGGATTCTGTCTTAAGGCAAGGGGGGTTTAAGATGGTGGGGTGAGGATCTCCTCGCCTTCACGCTTGTTAATAACGGCTCTCCTCTCATTATAACAGGAGATGACGGGTAACTTTGCAGGAATGCGGTAGATACAATAGCGGCTTAAATATTTGCCCTTTATCCTGCAAATAATCTGGCTAAAGAGAGGAGTGCTGGTGTGATTGGGGCCAGAGGACAAGCACGCAGAACATACCTCACTCACCCTTTACGGGGAAGCTCTGCTATGTGCTAATTAGCTACTGCTTAGTTTATAAGGTCGTTACGCTTTAGAGACTTGTTTAAGCTTCATTGATTAGCCGAAGCAAAGTAAGACTAGAGCAAAAGAGAGCGTAATATCAATATGCATTTCATTAATGTATTTCGTATGTATTATAGGGTCAGGATGATAGTGTGTGGTTTCAGCGAATAGCGATTTTGTGTGTGTGTGTGTGTGCATACTACGTGGCTTCTGAGAAGTTCGTTGTGACGACGTTAATAGTCATGCATGTCAGAATCAGTAATCATTTGTTGTGTCATAATGTCACACCCCCATGACACACACACAGGGCTGTCATTGCTTTTTCACAGCAACCGGGGATAAACGGCGGTCATGCACACGGGCCATCAGCAGCACCAGGGTGGCTCTGATCTCACAGGCAGCTTTTTGCTCCCTGGCTCATCTTGCAAGTACAGGTTACTGCTAATAATTTAGCACCTTGGGGACTGACTTCAAATCATAAAGTCAACTGAAAGAAGCTGTGTGGGGTGGCGCAAGAGTCCTTACAATTCTAATGCTTCGCAGTGATTCAGAATCGCTATTCGCTGAGTTAAGTGATACCAGCTTTTTCCAGATTATTGAATTCTCACCCTTTGAATGGGGAAAAAGTTGATGTCTGAAAATAACTACAGAAGTTGAAGTCTGAACAGCTGCTCAGTTCTGATTCTGATCCAGATCTGTTGTCCTGTCCCTCGTCTGTAGTTTCACAGGTCCTGCCAAAAGCAGAGTTGTTTGCTGTCCCGTTTGCTGTCTCGTGAAGCAATTTTGTTTTGGCTGGTTGTCTGTCCCCCACATCATGTGAATGTCTGGCATACCTTCACTTTATCAGATCACCTGTGTGGCTTTCTGGGGGCGTGCCGCATGCTCGGTGACGGGCACATCCTCACGTCGGAGGCCCCGGTGCTGTTTACTGTCACAATCGCTTGGCGGTGTCCCGCCCAGGAACCACAAGCTTGGTACGCCTCACCTCTGCGACACCATTTGCGAGGCTGAATTGTCACACACAGTGGGGTTTAAAAAAAGTGGCTTGGCAGTGAATTGTGTGTCTGCCTTGTTCAAGCTGACCGTGAAGAGTATTCAGGCCCAGTGGTATCATTCATCAGGCTGTGCTACTTTTCATCCGACTCAGTCCATCCTGGATTGTCTGGAGCAGAGCACAGCAGAGTCTTCTGTTTATGACGTATGGTAAGGGGCCCAGGCAGATGCCCCCTGGGGTCCCTGTCTGATGAGAGTCTGCACTCTGAGCTATCCAGCCTCTTAGGATGTCACCTGCAGCTTGCTGGATGGGGAGTTGTGGGGGGGGTGGTATAGTGGGCAAAGCAGTCCTGAAGTATCTTTTGCAAAGCTGGTGCAGCAGGGGGTCCGGCCAGCGTCAACACCCTGGGTCTCTGGTCCACTGCTCTGCACAGTTATGCTCTCTCTTAGACCAGTTAATACGGGATCGAGGACTCCTCCACCCTGAATGTTAGACACTCAGTTATCTTGCGGCACGGCGAGCAACCGCCACTGCTAGGAAATGACCGCATCGCCAGATACGCCGCCGACCCGTCTCCGAAAGGTGAAGAATCAATCATTCATGACGCGCGTTCCCTGCCCGGCCAGGGAGTCCCGATATGGAAGAATAATGTCGAATAATTTAGCGCCCGACCTGAATGAGTCAGAGCGGCACTGCCCGTGTCCGCATCCACATGTGGCCTTTCCCCTTTGCTCCCCCCCCCCCATGGAGTTGTGGTGAAAGGTGACTTGCATGGAGTGTCAGGGTGATCTGCCGTGTTAATAACCACCTGCTCCTTCGCTAGCCGGATCTGTGTATGTGTGTATGTGTGTGTGTGTGTGTGTGTGTGTGTGTGTGTGTGTGTGTGTGTGTGTGTGGAGGGGTGCACACGATAATCGCATTATTAGGATCTGGGGGTTCGATGGCCGTTCCGGGAAGGGGGAAGATGTGTCCACCTGATTTTGCTACATTGAAACACCCTAAGAGGTTAAACGCTGCTTCAGTGATGAGTGTTCTGTCTGTCAAATATAATTTGATCTTGCAAGACGGTACAGTTTTATTTATGCTTGGTGTTTAAAAACATCATTTACATATCTTCCTGTCAGGAAGGGTGTGAATCTTCACGGGATGCCGTCAGAATATCGCTTTGCTCCCTCCCCTACATTTAAGGGCCTGCTATCATTTTCAGGGCCTAAATGCATATTATTTCATCTCTTATTTCCAGCCTTCTGTTTGGTCACACTAAGAGAGCACGTGTTTGACCCATAGGGGGTGGTTTAAAGTGCCAGGAAGCGATCAGGCGGCGGTGGGGGTGTGGGGGTTTAAGCTGGCTGATCTGACAGACACAGCTGTTTGCTTCCTGGGTGTAGCTCTGCTCGTTCTCCTGCAAAGGGTGCTATCTGTACATTGACTCGCCGTTTTTTGGTTCTGGTTATGGTTTTAATGATTAATTGATGACCAATTATTTGCCATAAAGAATTTAGTTGATCAAGAGTGCCAAACAAAATGAATAAATTGCAAGTCTCGGCCATTTTCGTAACAGTGAGTAGGCCTACTCTTTCTGCTCTCTAAGGCTGACTTGCAGTTGTGTGTAGGTTCTACGCAAAGCATGCGTTGTGTGCAAGGGGCCTATGCTATTGTGAGCATTTACGTTTGTATACTAGTGTACCGTGGTAACATTTCTGGGGAGGTGTGCTTCAGGCTATGGCGTAGGCTCCACGGTTACATCATACCTATGGTGTAGATTGTGCGTGCAACTGTAAGTCAGGTTTAGCTATACTAGCACACAAATATTGTGTGCAATAATGAAATGGGCGAAGGGGGAGAGCTAAGGAAGATAATCCACCTCCCCTAGATACAAGTCCCACAGATTGGTGCAAACTCAAATAAACGCAACAAGATTTCTGAGGCTGGCTAAATTGGCACAGTGCTATTTGTGTGTACCTGGGGCATTGGCGCTAGCTGAATGAGTAGTTTTGCAGCTGGACTTACAGTAAAAAGGATGCAAATATGCCTTAGGCTAGAGCATGTAGATGTGTTAGTCTTACCGAATATAAACAAATAAGTAGGCTAACCTTTATCTTTTGCTTTAGAAAGTTACAGTTCAGGAAATTGTTACATTTAACAGCCGTCGTTTTAATTTTATACCAGCATAGATATGTTGCCTGAATGGTCAGTTTAGAGTAATCTTCAAAAGCAAGATATTGCATAAGCCTATTGTGAAATTATGTACACCCATGATCATTAATATGCTTAAAAGTTGAATGGAAAAAGTATTTGTTTGTTGAAGTCCTTTGTCGAGGAATGTACTACTTGCAGATTTGATGACAAAATTATGTGAGAGTGGGGGGAGTGTCAATGGTTGTAGCATAATTGATTGTTTATTAACATTAGTGACTGTCAATCAACAAAATTGAACTCTAGTTGCAATTTCTAACTCTAGTTCTAATCTAAATGCTCCTTCATAAACTTCACTCAGGCCTGGTCCCATGGCAAAAATCCGAATTGGTGCAAGTTTCCACAGATCACTGCAGTTTCTGACACCACGTTTCTTGTTTTCCTGCTCTCTGAAGCTGGATTCTTTCCTTTCTTTTTCAGAATAGATAAGGGCTGTGGGAAGTTCGCAGCAGATGGAAGACAAGCGTCCTGCCTGTCTGTCTGTTGTGAGACACTGGAGTATTTGTCCTGTTTTCATTCTTATTTTCTTTTGAATGTTAGTGCTGTTATCGGAGACGACTGAGCCACATTGTTTTGATGTGTGCTGGTCCTGGGGGTGGGCAGTGCATAGAGGCTGCTGAGGTCAGTCCTGCTGTTTGGGTGTTGGATTTGGTGACCTGGTGCATTTACTGTCAGTAGTGTGTGTGTGTGTGTGTGTGTGTGTGTGTGTGTGTGTCCTTGCAGCAAGCCCTGTCCTCACTGATCATCTTTGCCATCTCCAGCAGGAAGGCACAGAATCAGGTGATGGTCATCTAGTCACACACGGTGTCTTGTGTAATTGGGGCGACCATAGCCCCGGGATGTCCCGACCTTCAGATGCCTAATTGCGTAAATTTTGCCTGAAGCCGCTTGTGGGTGCCGCCTCATTCAGCAGCAATGTCCCCCTTTGACCACCCCCCCCCCCTCGGTAGTCTCCTAGCTCTGTCGCCCCCTGCTGGCTGAAGCGTGAGCTGTGAACTTATAAACAAGGACACGTGACTTTTTGAAACTACCTGTCGCCCTCCAGCCTGTGCAGACGGGGTGTAGTAGTTGTCTCGTGTACCATATCACTTAATGATCACTCTGTTGTTTGGTGTTGAACATACAGGTGTCTTCAGGTGTCTTACTGGGCTGCTTTAATGCCTCCATTCATCAGTCTGGGATTTTAGCCACATCTCCCCCCCCCCACCCTGTCTGCTGCTCCCTTCACATACACCCCTCCCCCACCCTGCTGCGGTACGTGCCACGTGAATGTGGGGACTGTCATTTTTTGTTTGGTTGGGGATCCCTTCCAAGCGATGGCTGTTACAAGATTTCTGGCTTCCTTTTGTCATGCCATAAAGGCCTCATTTACAGGGGAGAATGTCAGCCTTTATCTTGCAGGCCACAGTTCTATATCGCTTGCTGAACAAATGTGTCCCTGATGCGCTGAGCTGGGGGGAGGGGGGCTTCATATGGGACCATCCCATGCAGAATGCAGATTGTGGCAGTGAAAGTCCCCCGGTAGTCCCATGGGGGGTGGAGGACGGACGGCGTCAAGTCTCTGTGGGAGGTGGCTGCTGGGGGGATCTGATGTTGCTTCCTGGATGAAAACGAAGCTGCTCTCACCCTCAGTTTGGCGTCTCCTGCCACCTCATTTTAGTTGTGACTCTTCTCATGATCCCCTGCCATGATTATCACTTATGCTGTCAGCAGAATCTCTATTCCGAGGACTCATTGGACGACACCCACTCCGAGATTCGGTCGTTCAACAGCTGGGATGTCCGCATCGGTAAGCCACCGTAATCATGTTGCTGTCCGACTGAAGTTCTCTCCGGGTACCTCTGGCTCAGTGCTGGCTCCCGTCCTTGAGTTCCTCAGGTCCCTGTGCCGTGTGTTGGGCAGCTGAATTGTGCAGGGGCAATATATAAGCTTTGAATTGGGCTTGGCTTTAAGGGGCAGCTACTTACTGAGAGGTCAGTTGAGCTGTTTTCCCCATGAGCCGTGGGTGGCGTGATGGCAGGTCACCTGAAGGGGAATGTCCCAGAATCCTTGAGTCGTTAGTAGGTTTTCCTCAGGTGCACGCAAAGTGACATTGATGTAGAGGTTGGGGGCTGTGCCGGTGTGGACCTGCCCCGAGTGCTGACTTTGGCGAGACCCTGCAAAGTGCCACGACCTGAGATCTTCCCTGAAACCCGGACACCAGACAAACTCTACTTATAGATGGGATGGAACTGGCTCTGTTTAATTGAGAGGTGGTTGTATTTGAATTTAATCTGACACAGACGTGTAGAACAAGTATGCTTCTCCTCAGGGCCGGTCAATCTTATAAGAAACACAGGTCCGGACACAGTTTGTGGGGCACTGACTTGGCAAACAGCTGAATTCACTAGTGGGCAGTGTGCAAGGTCTGAGGCAGTGAAATTGGCTGGTTTAGTCAGTGCCCCCTGCAGTGCCGGCACAGAACAGCCACGTGATTTGTGGGGCCCCTAGAAGTACTTACACATAGGGTTGGGTATCGCTCACATTTGAACCGGTACCCAAAGTTTCACTACTTTCCTCTCTCCATAATAACAAAAAATATTTCAGTTGTAAAAAATAAGTCCATGCTTATCAATTTCAACATCTTGCTATTTGTTTAGAAAATTTTACACACCACACAAAATAAAACCTGTCTGCCTCCTGCTCCCCTCCCAAAACTGTCCCACATATTACAGGGGTCATATCACATAGTGACATAGTTGCGCTGTGTCCATTCACCACCAGTGACTGTAAAGACAACTGGGCTATTTAATGTGAAGTGCATAGAAACACATTGAAATATTGATTAAAATTTGCCTGTAAAGAAATCTGGAATACCAAGGGGTGTTGCTTGCTTTTGTTGACGGACATTAGAGCCGGAGAACTGAAAGCTAAGTTTACCGCGGTGTCATAGGGTTTAAGCCCAAACCCACTTTCGGGTGTATCTCCCTGTCTTTCACGCTTGATGATGCATGTGAGGATATGCAGATCTACAGTGAAATATTTCAGAAAGTGGGTTCGAGTTTAAACCTTAAGTCCAACACCGCGGTAAAGTGAACTTTTTATGCAATTTTCTGGCTGTAATATCTTTCAATGTTTGTAACATATTTCAGTGTTTGTGCGTGCACTTCGCGTTCAGTAACCCAGCTGTGTTGCTTAGTTACATGATGTGCATTGTCCCCCATAGTTTAATGCTTAAAGCACACTTTACATGTCTTCATTACTTGGGTTTTTCCTTGCCATCACCTTGCTGCTAGAGATGCACCGATTGCCGTTCTCTTGACAGATTGTTTTTTTTTTTTTTATGCAAGTGTGACCTGCCGATACTGACTTTTGCCGATTTTTTTTTTTTTTTTTTTTTTTTTTGGATTACCTAAGAATTATAATTGGCAGCATATACATAGAAAAAATCTAATTTTCTTCAGTGCAAAATTTTTATTTTCATAATAAAAGAAATTGTTAAACTTCCCCCAAACTGCACTAAGTTACAGGATCTTCTCTCACTTAAACAAGTCTCAGAATAAAGTGCTCTGTGACTGGAAAGAGTTACAAATAACAATTAACTGAAAATGAGTTGCTGTACACCCAACTTTATCGAACATGTGCAACAGATTTAAATAACAAATGTCAGTTACTTATATCATTTTCCGGTATGTTTTTAAATTCAACATAGTTGTTTCAGGTTTTGTTACATACACAATCATACATGACTGACCTTTTTTTTTTTTTTTTTTTTTTTTTAACCAGTCTTGAATAAAGTCCATAGGTTATAAACCTCCAAATTAAAACTGAAGTGTACTATTCTCTTCAAAATAATAGGTTCAGGGTAATATTATTAATGCCAACATTGCATGTTATGCACGTATAATTCTTACATCGCTAGTAAGCTAGATTAAGCTCAGGCTTTTTCATACCGTCATAATGAACGGACATTATAGCGCAGCGGGTTAAAATTTCGGTCCAGGCCGAGCATGGTGAAAATTCATCTGATTCTGGCCCCTGGTCAGTCTATCGGTACATCTCTACTTGCAGCAAATAGCAAGTGGGCAAGTGTAGTGGGATCGCAAAAGTATTGCATGGGATTTGCAAAAGTATTGTGACAGAACGCAAAACTATTTCAAAAAACATTTCCCACCCTGGTCTTTTAGGGGCTCCATAGACAGCAGACAAGAACACTACAACAAACTGTGTAATATCCTTATAGACTACAGTGGCACATTAAAATTCAAAGTTTAGATATGAATTTTTCCGAATATCGGTTAATAAGTGACAGCTTTAGTGCACACATACCAGTCATATGTTAAAACAATGGTACATTTTTATTGAACTGTAAAAGCCACAAATGAAAATGTCATCCTGTTATTCTCTTGTATTAGTTAACAAAAAGAAAAGTAGAAATAAAATGGCTCTCATGGAAGCAGACTCCTGTTGTTCACGTAAGGAGCCGACTTGTTCACGGTGATACTTCACTAGTATATGTTACACACTCATCCAGATGCGCTCTCAGGTACAGACAATTTGGCACCGATTTGATATGAATCGGTCCTCGATAGTGCTGACGTAATCTGGTTGGTGCCCTGAGAAGTACTGGGTTCGGCACCCAAACCTACTTGCGTCCCCTGTGGTGTCAAAACAGGGCAGCTATGCAGTGTGGTGCACCAACTTCTGAGGGGGTGCTGACTTACCAGCCTGTTTTACTTTACCTCTGACATATTAAATTTTGAAATGGATTGTCCCAAAATCGAAGAAGTGCTGTGCAGTCATAAAATAAAAACAATGTTACAAGGGTGAATATCTGGCCGTGATCAAATTCAGACAAATCCTACCAAAACTGAAGCTACGGCGCCAGTAGCAGCAAAAAGAAGGATCAAAAATAAGAGGCTTAACCTTATGAACAAGGTGGCTTTATTTGGTATTATTGCTCTACTCTGTTTGATCTTTGATGGATCTTATAATGTTTTTATAAAGTGGTCATATAGATGAAATATGGTCACCTGACCATACCCCAAGTGACCCCAGAATTGGAACTGCAATGACAAATGCCAGCCTATGCCGAATATGGAGCCTCCAGCCGCAATCTTGTAAATAAAGCCATCTGCCTTCTAAATGTGTTCCCTGGATCTTTTTGCAAACTTTCCAGGACCATTGTACAGGTCAGTGATTCTCAAAGTGTGTGGTGAGATGAGTGAGATGATTTTTTGAATATTCTGTAATAAAGTTCAAATGATTTTTTTTTTCCATCACTGGTCTCTCTGCTCGGCACATTTTATCTATGGCATTGTAGTAGTTGCTTGTAAAAATGTATGTTGGGGAGCTTGGCAATTTTGAGAACCCAAAAAGTAAATTGTGTACACATTACATGAACTCTATTTTTAGGATTTCGTGGGAATTTTAAACTAAATTGTGTGCATGATTTAATGTCCCTCTAGGGCTCCATTTATGCTATTAGTGTATTTGTTAGAGTGCTTACTGTTATGTCATGGAAAATGCTGGTCATAATGCAGAAGAGAAATAAGCATTTAGACATGAAAAATATGAATAATATAAATGGCACGTTAAGACATGGACATTAGGACCAGGAAATTCAGATATCCAGCTAGTTTGTTGGGCGAGATTCTACAAATTCACATGTTAGTGGAATGTGCAATAAATGAATGTGTGGTTTCAGTGTTGTGTGTCACAACTAGGACTCAGAGCATTAAGGTAAAAGCACATTTCCATTTGGCCATTTGGTCCATTCAGTACTTTCAGAAATTGTACAGGTTGGTGAGTGTGAGAGGAGTAGGGTTTAGATTAGCGGAGCAGGTGGCGGGGCTGTCCAGGGAATGCAGTGCTATAGATCTGACAGCCCCCCTTTCTTGTTTAATTATTAGTAATTATTCATTTGTTTCATCTTATTAAAATGTTAAATATGTTGTTAATAACATTCAACAAGGAATAGTCTTTATTTCCTCACTGTCGTCGTTTGGGGTGGAGGGTGATGCTCATCTTGGACAGACCTTGTTTATGCTCCAAATGGATTAGTGTCGCGGGTCTTTAAATGAGATTAAATGTAAGGAGTCGTCCCTTTGCTCTTTGCATGTAAATTTTTATGGGAGTTTTTTTAAACATTGGAAGTCCATCCACCTGGTATTCTCCATGATCTTCTCTAAAATAATAGTGGAACGTGAAGTCATGGAGAGGCGCGAGTCTGTTCAGGTCCAAGTCCAGGATGGGGGGGGGGGGGTTGCTTAAGGTCACATCTCCAGGAACGGCAGATGTTCATCCTGGCTCACTGCTGTGGGATGTTTACTGTGGAGGTAGTCCGCTTAGCTGGCCTCTGATGGGGGGGCCTGTGGCATGACGCCCAGGTGAAGAGTAGGGATGGTGTGCCCCACTTCTTGACTTTTTGGCCTGGCCTGGCCTGGCACACAAACGAAAGAAATCGACTTGAGATGTAAACGACCAGATCAGAGGCTCCGAGGCGGGTGGGCCCCTGCCTGGAGATTGTTCTCCTGTGCAGACACGCTCACTCACAGTCTCTTGCTCTCTCTCTCGCTCTCGCTCTCTCACCATATGGTTAGCGCTCAGGTACACACTTCCCTCTGTCTGGATATTTCAGTGACCCTCTGGCCAGCTATACCTCTCACGTCCTGCATGATTGAATCATTAGCCCATCCTGCATGAGGAGACCTGACAAGGCTACCATTTTGGGGAAGTCCCAGGATGTGGCCCAGATGGTTGGACCTGTTAAAGTTGCCCTGTTCAGAGCAGGGTTGGGCCACCTGCATGGAGGGGAGCCAGCTGGATCTTAATCGAAAACACTCGGAAAGCAGTTTTTAATTGTGGCACCGATTTGGGGCAATGCAGAATTGTAAATGGATGCACCTGTTGGAAATTTAAATGCACCTATTCTGACGTTGTGTAACTATGCCAGCGTTGCACCTTAGCTGCATGACTTTGCCAATTCTTTGTAATTATTCTGGCACTGTGCCTTAGCCACAGAGAGAGAGAGCGTAACCCTAGTTCTGTGTCATTATACCGGCTCTGTGCCTTAGCCACAGAGAGATGGTGTGACTCCAGCACTGTGTCATTATACCAGCTCTGTACCTTAACCACTGACAGATGGTGTGACTCCAGCACTGTGTCATTATACCAGCTCTGTGCCTTAACCACTGAGAGATGGTGTGACCCCTTCGCTGTGTAATTATTCCGGCAATGTGCCTTAGCCACAGAGAGATGGAGTGACCCCTTCGCTCTGTAATAATACTGGCACTGTGTCTTAGCCTTCAAGAAACTGCGACTCTGACAGTTGGTATATTTTCTGCATCACAGTATGAAATGTTAAGCCAGTGGACTGGCCCCAACTGGGATGGGGTTGAGGTCTCTCCTCGGGGGGCCTATCTGGATCTCTTTGAGAAGTGGGTCGCTCTTTGGATGGGTTTGGAAACCTGCAAAACAACCGAGTGCCTCCTCTAAATATGTAATGTTTGGTGTGTCTGCTTCACACTTGGGGGTGTCTGACCCTTGGTTGCTGGGGAAACTATGTGGTTATTTCTCCACAGGGGAGTGTGACCTGCAAACTCTTGGACCTGAAAAACCCCTCCATCTTTTTTTTGGTGCCGCCGCTGTTGTAACGCTGCGTTCCTTTTACCTCGGAGGCTGGAAGTTGGAATTGGAAATGACATCACACCCAAATTAACCATGTTCCAGTGCAAGTTGGAAAGCCATTTAGCAATACCGGGGACCTGTTTCAAAAAGCAAGATTTCTTTCTTCAATTTTCCTGATTTAAGGTACCCCAGTCTATATGTTGGTGGGGCGACAGCAGGGCTAGCGCCCCCTTCAGGTTGTCAGCTGACCCACATGTTGTCTCTGACCTTTTGGCAGGATGGTGTCCACGCTGTTTTCTAGCAGCCGTTTTTCATCTCACCTTTAATTAAAAAGCCCACTCTGCCATTAGCTTGCCCCCGTCGGCACCCGCTGTGCTCAGGTCTAATCCGGACACAGCAAGAGCTCCTCGCTGACGCTCTCTCCAATTCCAGGGCGACAAAGCGATTTCCTCGGTTGACAGCTTTATTCCCGACCTCCCTTTGTGTCGTGTGTTTGGAAATGCTCCCCCCCCGCCCCCCCCCCCCCCCCGCCCCCGCCCCCCCCCCTCCCCCCCCCCCCCACCCCCCGCCC
>JAAGVU020000103.1:30113827-30140572 GCA_011763525.2 Mormyrus iriodes | reverse complement strand
CCCCCCCCCCCCCCCCCCACCTGCCTTGTCCATCACCACATCACATCTCCTCTCTGGTGTGTGTGCTGACCCGCTCCCTCTCTCCACAGTGTGACACCCAGCCGACCTCCATGCTGCATTAGTGCTGTGTGAAATGCTGGTCTGTCTGCTGGGACCAGGTGACCTCTGCTCTCAGCTTCCCCCCCACACGCAGATGAACACTGGACTTCAGAAATGTAAGTGCCCCCGTCTCTTTTCCTCATGGCCCCCCCTTCCCCCATTTGGATTTTTAAATGTGCCCTGACCTACATTCCCGCATTTCCTGTCAGCCTCTCAGTGGCTTATCAAGACTGTCATTACAGACCCCTGTAATCAGCCCCCCCCTGACAGCACTCACGGCCACACTTTCTCCTTCCTGCTTCTCTTCTGGGTCTTTCTGCCAGTTCTGTCTGTTCTTCTGGCATCCTGCAACGCGTTTCTGTAGAGTTATGCATCCTGAGTGAGCATTACACAGGCAGACTGGGAGGTGTTTTATCAGTCGCCTCCCTGCTGCCCCCTGCTGTTAGCAGCCGGTGGATATTAGCATCAAACAAACAATATAAATGAAATATTTCTCATATTGGATTATGATGTATCGGAAATACTTAATTTGTATCACATTTCAGTTGGGTTAAACGGTTATTTGTTTTTACAACCCACATTCATGCCTTTTTTTTAACTTCATTGAATTAACAGAAATACGACCATTTATTATAGATCATTGATGGGTTACAAAGAAATTGGAATCTCAGAACATTCATTTTCTTTTTTTTTTATTAAACGGAGAGAGCAAGCAGTGTAAGGTATTAAGAAGGCCAACTACTGAACTTTACAGAACAAAAACAAACGCATAAAGTACGTAAAGGAAGTGCTCCCTGATTGGCTTCTTTCAGTGGTTAACCAATGTGGAAATTTGGACTGACACTTATATTGTCTAATATCTCCAATACTGATAACCCAGTTATCCTCTGAGCGACTTGCTGAGTTGGGGGCGGGGGCAGATTTCATAATAAATTATAAACTTATTGCGTGCTAGTTCTTTGTCTTGTTACAAATCGAACCAGTCGAATGTCACTGCCTTAATAATCGATTTGTCCCAATGCATTGTTGGGTTCAGCCATGTTGAAGTCAGCAGAAACATGCGGTCTGGTGCAGCGGATGGCCCAGTGGTCTGCAGTCTGCCCACCTGGAGTATTAGTGTATTGTAATGTGACGAGAGACCGCATTTGTGCACGCCCCCATAAGACCTGGCTGGGGCCCCCATCTCTCACTTAATCTGCCCCATTGGGGTAGCCAGGAAACTGAAAGCCAGCATGGAGCTGGCACTGGTGGCTGGCAGTGAGGAGCACTGAAGGAGAATAGACCTTTAATGTCTGGGGAGCATCAGTCGTCAGCCCTCACACAGAGCAGGCCCTGATGCCTCTCTTAATGCATCTGTCCTCCTTCTGTTTCTACTATTTGCTTTCAGCGCCTCTGGTGGATTTCTGTTGTAATGCATTTCCAGGTAAAAAATTTTCCTGTGTGGTCATCTTCCCACTTCTTTTGCGAGTCTAAGGAAATGCAAATGGACGGCATTTAAGGTTCACAGGGCAGCCCTGATGTGCAGCGGAAGCTCCTCTCTCCCCCTTCTGATAGGGGCCATCTTTTATTTAAAGAGGCGAAGGTCATGCGGAAATGTCGCCAGGGTTATGCTTTTTATATTATAGATGTGCTGCTTCACTGGGCTCCTCACCTCTGAGGTACCCCCTGGAGGCCTGATACCATTCTTGGGCCACGTGTGTGTGTGCATGCTTGTACCCCCCCCCTTCAGAAGTCACATGCACAGCTCAGACCTTTTCCCTACCAAATGCTGCCAGGCTTCGCCCCCACCCCGCTGCAAATGAAGATGAAGTTAATTAATTAGCATGTGGGCGCTGCATCCCCACTCCCACGGCCTTGCACATCCCCCCCCCAAGTATCTCTGGACGAGCCTCATCTTATTTGTGCCCTCGACATTTCGCACCCCTCCCCCAATCCCTGTCCTCACCGTATGCAAAACGTCTCTGCCTTTTTGCTTCCACCATCTGAACCATCCCGGACGTCAAGCAGGTCTCCTCTTCTACCCCTGTGCATCTCTCACTCCTGTGCGGTTTGCTGATCCCCCTTTTCCTGTTCCTCAAGTTGCCTGGCCACTTGTGTCTCTTCATGGGTTCCCCCTGACTCTCTCCCTGACTTTCTCCCTGACCCTCACAGGGGACACTACACAGAAGATGAGATCTGCACAGTATCCAACCCCAGCAGAACTGGATGCTTATGCTAAGAAAGTTGCCAACAACCCGCTGACTATAAAGATCTTCCCCAACAGCGTCAAGGTTCCTCAGAGGAACCACATCCGGCACACTGTCAACGGCCTGGACACGTCTGGTCAGCGTTACAGCCCTTATCCCTGCCAGGCCAGCACCAAGGCGGGGCTCCTCGCCATTGTCAAGCTGCCCGTCAAGGGAATTCTCAAGGACATCGACGGCAGTCGGGCTCGCCTGCTTCCAGAGATCATCATGAATCACCCCGGGGGGGCGTACGTCGCAGCAAGCACTTTAAACCCCCCCCAGACTGTCCCTGTGCCCCACCCCCAGGGTCTCTCGCGAGCCCAGGCCTTACCACAGCAGAGTCTGCCCCACCCACAACAGCAGCAGCAGCCCACGCAGGGCCTGCGGCACCCCCCTGGCATGGCCCAGCCCCCCGGGCCACCGCACCCACAGGGCCTTCCCCCTCGTGCTCAGACTCTCTGCCACGGCCCTGCCAGTGTTTTGCTGCAGCAGCAACAGCAGGCTCCGCCCCCTGGACTGCTCAGCAGCAGGAAGATGGCTGACGCCGATGCCCCACCCAACGTGACCGTGTCTACCTCAACCATTCCGCTCTCGATGGCCGCCAGCCTGCACCAGAACCGGCCAGCCGACCTCAGCAGCATCGTGCACCAGATCAGCCAGTTCTGTCAGGCCCGCGCCGGCGTCAGCTCTACCTCGGTGTGCGAGGGGCAGATCGCCAATCCCAGCCCCATCAGCCGCAACCTGCTCATCAACGCCAGCTCCCGGGTGTCCATGCACAATCCGGGTCCCAACCTCCTGCCTTCCTGCGTGCTCGGCTCTGCCGACAAGGCTGCCGCTGCTGGCCCGGTTCCCCCACCAGCTGGGGCACCCCCCGGTGGGCCCACCATGAATCGCATCCCGGTCTACTCTGGAGACCCAAAACAGCAGCCGCAGCAGCTGCGGCCTTGGAGCCAGCACCCGCTGGGCCACCTGCAGCACGCCCCGGAGAGTGGCCCTGCCGCCCCCCCTGGCTTCCCCTGCAAGAGTCTGGGCTACGCATCGGAGCTGTGCATGGGCCAGCCCTACAGCCTGAAGCCCCCAGTGGACAAGCCCACGCCCTCCCCGCCTGTCAATGGGGCCCCGGGCTCGGTGGCCTACACCAACGGCCACTACTTCCAGCCTGTCTGGAGCAGCATTCTGCCGACGCCGAACAGCGACAGCTCGGGTTCCCAGGACCTGGCCGCGCCGTTCCACCCGGGCCCCCCGGGGGCCCCTGTAGACTGTGCCCCAGGGGCACATTACAGGGCCGGAGTTGGCTCCTCCAGCCAGACTAATCTGATGCAAACGGTGGATTACTTGGGTGGGGACTTCCAGGCCCCATGCTTCCGAGATCAGAATCTGGCCATGATGGGCAAGATGCAGCGCCCCCCGGCGAGCCGGGCCCCTGAGCCTGGGGACAGCAGGAATAGTCATATTCAGCATCCAGGGTACAGATAAGCTTTAGCCTTATCTATGCTGTTATTGATCTTTTAGTCTTAAATTAAAGGAATTAAATTAATAAATTAAGTAAATGGCCACTAAACTTTAAAACAGAATATATTTAATAAAGGACAGTGTTTTTTTTCCCCTTTTGTTGAAGACCTTGCAAGTGATCAATTGAACTCTTTTAAAACAAGCAACTTTAGGGAAACATACTTTCTTTCTGTCTTTAAAATGATGCCATTCTCTCATTCTTATGTGTTCGGAGCTGTCTTTTGCTCACTCTTCTGTCACGTTCAGTCCTGTGACCCTGTTCCCTTTTAGTTGTGTGTGTTTTTTTAGTTAAAACCCATATAAGTGTTTCCTCATTTTAAGTTAGAGATTAGCTGTATGGACAGAGTGATCCGCTCCGCTGGGCGGCTCTGCTTTCCTGCTCTGTCCCTTTTGAAAGCCCCCTAAGACCGTTTCCTCAGACTGCCAGGCTTGCTCAGGTTCCTCTAGTTATTTTTCCCCTTTTTTTGAAAATTTAAATTTAATTTGGGAAGTATTTTATTTTGGGAGGACATGAAGGAAGGTTTCGTCTTCTAGTCGTGAGCAAAGTGACTTTTATTTTGGGCTCTTTATTTAAAAAAAAAATACATTAAATTCAGTCCTGCTTTTCGAGTTGGTTCACTGAATTACTCTGTGATTTTGGTGTCTAAACTTTATATTTAGTCTCATGGGGATCAGTAGAGGTGACCAACCCACTCTTCAGATGAAGGGATCAATTTGGCTGGTAGTGTCTCTGGAGCCAATGGCATTTGGTAATTTGGTGAAAAATCAAAACCAGCCAGAATATAATCCCGGAGTTATAGTCTAGTGCCATGCTGCTATGATTGTTGTTAAAATTAAGTTGGTCTCGGCGTGACAGACCCGAATGGGGGGGGGGATTAACATGCATCTTCTCATCCATTCAAGGAAATGACTTGCCTAGTTGCTGCTGATTCTGAGAATTGTGTGTCAGATGAAAAACAGGAAATTGATCACTTGCAAGTTTGGAATTAAAAGTACTTTGAAAATCCATCTGAGCAAACGCATTGTTTATTTTATCATACACTGGCTTCACTGCTGTACTACTGTAAGTTGAAGTGTAATGATTGTGAGTCTGTCGATGTGAGCTTGGGGTGTGTGTGCGCGTCCGTGGCACCCGCGGCATATCTGCCGGCCTCCCCCCCTTCTTTCCAGTCAGCTCGTTAAAACGCCTTAAGTAATTGAGTCCTTGGAAGCTTGGTCTGAGAGGACGGGAATTAAATATGGGGTGAGGATTACAGCTGTCAGATTACAGATGAACAGCAATCCTTTTTTTATGAAGGTATAGTTGAATAGGAAAAGTGATTCTTAGAATTTCGTACAATGACAAATTTATTGTAATGACATTTATAGAGTAGTACTGGGCTGTAACAAATGTCTTCAGACTTTCAGAGCTTCAGATTTGCTAATTTGTCACTATTTAATTGCTTGATTTTGTTTATTTAATTTTGTCCCCCTCCCTTTGTTTTTTTGTTTGCCACACAAACAGGACATCCTCACATCCATCTTTGTCATTATGGCTGTATGGCAGACAGGATGGCTGCGAGTTGTATTACATCCTTTTGTAATAATGTAATAAAAAATAAAGTTCTAATTTATGCTTTGAAGGCCAGGTTGCATGCGTCGTCATTGTGCATCACGGCACCCCCTCCTGGAGGTGCAGGGATTTGCAGTTACAATGTCTGGCCAGAGTTTCCTGTTACACTCAAACTGGCACTTTCCCCCTTTTATTAAAGACATTTTCAGTATGTCTTTTATTAATTTTTTTTTAATGATTTGTTACAGCCCGGGTGGGTTGGGGGTATTAATGTTGAAAGTAGATCTGACTGTAATGCAAAGTGCCTCCCCTGAAATGAAAACTATTGGGATTGTGTGTGTGTGTGTGTGTGTGTGTGTGTATGTACGTATGTACATGTGTGTGCACACGTGCAGGTGCCCAGTGCGCCTGGTCACGGAAGGGGGTGCGCCGTCCACTGTAGGGGCCAATTTATTGCTTGCACTGGATGTGCTCGCCAGCAGCGTTCCGAGTAAGCTTTCCGGGGAAACGGCAAATGAAACTGGTGCCAGAGGCTGTAAACAGTCATGGGTCCATGTGAGGATGGTGAAACTGACGATTAACAAAAGGTCAACGGCCTGATTCTACCTGGGCCATAGTCCTGCTTCAGTGAGCCTACTAGTGCCCCTGGATTTGCCCAAGTCCTGCTGTGTTTGGTACACAGGCGAGTGTGGTCCTGAGCCCAAGCCCTACCGTTTTTGAGAGGTCAGGCCTTTATCCCCCGTGAGTGAGTGTGAGTACCATTTTTCTTTTCCATCAGGAGGCTTTGCCAAAAATCCTGTGTATCTCTTACATATTGAGGGAAATGTCGTTTTTTCCTCTGCCATCTATCTGGTTCTTTATTTCTTGAGAAATAATGTGTGTTGCACAAACATTATCGACTTAATAAAATAAAGCCTGACTTGCGTTTCTTACTCTTTCTCCCTCTGTTTTTTTTTCCATCCTCCTCCCATTCTCTGTCTGCCACCTCTGGAAGATGGAGAACCATCAAGGTCCTGGCCCAGGCTGGGCTTTTAAAGCATTCGCCTTCATACATAAACGGAAAGGAAATGTTGCATTAAAGCCATTTAAATTTCATTTTTGTGCAATTACCACTAAGTGCATCGCTTAAATACCAAACCGCCATTAGAACACGGATTTAGCTACAAATTTAGTGGTTATTTTCTGTCTCGTTCTCGTCGAGCCACAGACTAAATGAAGCTCCGGGTCGCCTTGATCTGCTAGATTGACTCGCTTTCGTTGTCATAAAAACGTTTTCGGAGCTCCTGCAAACGGCCGTAGGTTGCCGGTTGTTCACAGCAAAAAAAAAATAACAACCTGCAAGCACTGCTGGTTGTGTTTGTTGCCACGGCAAGAGAAGACCACCTTTTGTCTGGAAACAAACATCATGACAGCATGACTGACAATAAGAGCTCATGAAAAGCAATAAATGAAACGGGCTGTCATGTTTACAGGGGTTTGAGTGGGTGCTCTGAGAGATAAGATACCATAACGTCTATTAAATTACCGATCCCACCAACCTTCGGAGCCACATTATATAAATGATAGAAGTGCTTATTCAGCATTTTCAGTGCAAAGCTCTTGTAGGTGGGTAATCTACTGTAAATATTGCTGATTTGCCCGAAATCCTGAAGTCCTGCGTTCACTCTGTCCTCATGCATGGGGCCTGCTGACCGATTGCGTTTTTTTTTTTTTTTTTTTTATTGGTGCAACATATTGTATGTAGAACATTATATGCTGTGATGCTGATCTGGTAAAAAGAACAAGCCTTTTTATGCCCCCCCCCCCAAGCAGATACCTTGACTGGCTTGGTATTCAACGGCAGAAACTGACAGACTGTTATGTAGGCTGGTATCCCCGGCCTCCTGACACAGCCCTCTCGCTCCCTCTCATCTTGACCGGCACCCACAGAAATGCCAGTGGCGCTTAAATCGCTCCTGCTCACCCTCCCTCCTCTCCCCCCTTTGCCTTTAAAGCCTGGTCACTGCAACCTGCAGCATTCATGCAGACACTGGCTGGGTCACATATTCTACTTTTACACCACAAGAGTTAAACTCCCAGGAGTATTTTTATGGACTCTGAAAGACAGATAAAGTGTATAGTGAGCACCACTCCCAAACCATAATAATAGTATACAAAATAGTATAGATAACATGACAAGAATACCAAATGAAACTGAGGTTTTTAAGGTTCATTCTGTTACACACACTGCCTTACTTTATTAGGTAAAAAAAAAAACCTATCATTGGTTTTTAAAATTGTCTTTTGCTTCTAAATGCTGGTGATCTAGTGTAAGTAATACTTGGAGGACATTAAGGTGAAATGTGTCTCTTCCCCCCCCCCCCAGTTGAAATGGTGTAGATCTGGCACTGTTCACAGAGGAGGATGAACAAAAACCACCTTGTCAATTGCATTTCTGCTGCTGAAAAGGCCTTATTAACAAGGGAGGTCAGAAGAGAATGACCAGACACCTAACAGGTGCAAAAAGTGCAGAAATAGTAATGGTTTACAGAAGGGCATCTCCAAGTCCTCCATCATAGGTACGATCATACATTATTATGCATCAGGAGCTATGTAAACCTCACCTGCATGGGTGGGGCTTAAAGATAAAGTGGGTGACAACTGCCACCCTTAAAGAGGTCCACACAGGAAGTTCAGTAGCATTTGCTAATTTCACATCCCGGGCAAAATATTAGAATGAATGGGTCTAGACTGGTCAGGGAGTGTAGGAGAGTTGCTGTCGCAACATGCTAATTGCCCCGCAAGGTGTGAAACCCCACCCCCAATACAGGAGTTTTCATGCATGACACTACTTCAGACCATTATGAAATGAGCTGTTAGTGAAGGTGTGTGGAGAACCACCTAAAAAAGCTGGTTTCTGTCCGTACTAAACCAAATAGAATTTTAAGGAAAAAAAGCAAACTAGCTGTCATTGGAGTGGTGGCGCTTTGTAATGACTCATCCACAAGGTGGCAGCATTGTTCAAACAAGGTTTGGAAAAACGAAAATCATCTTTAAAAAAAGTGAGAATAATTGTGAGGCTGAATAATTAATTGCCAAAAGGATTTTAATCTGTAATTTTGTTAGGAAAACAACATCGTTCGGAAAATTAATAAATTAATTTTGACATATCGTAACAATTTAATATTGATTTCAACATTATTTTTCAAAACTGATTTACAATAATAAATGGTGAAATGCATACTGTTTATAAAAGGAAATTTATTTTCACACTCTGCTGGTCATCATGGGTGTCATCTCCTGTTGTTCTACAGGTTGTGCCGACCGTCTGCGACTCAGCAATCGATACCAGCTACTTCCTGTAGACACATGGTGACTGCAGTCTCACTGTGACACTCAACAAAAAAGATTCAGACCTGGACCTAAGCGCTATTTTGGTCCAAGCAGTTCAAAGACACATGACCTAAATTCCAAAGCAGCCCCGCACACTATTACCCTTTATTTATATGTGGACTTAATTGGCTTGATGCATTCCAAGTAAAACAGATCAGAGGATCTCTCATTTCACACAAATTCCGTGCAGTTCTGTTTCTCTCTCTTCTGCTGCTTCACTGCAATGCGCTGATTTCTGAAATACCGTTAGCAAGGGTACAGGGTCCAGAAATTATGGGAGCCGTCAGACTGCTGCCTAACCTCTATCGAATGGTCCGTACCTCTGTCGCTGGCAGGAGCCGCAGGCACCAGGACGCTCTCCTGGTTCCCTGGTTCTTCCTCTATAATGCTGAGGTTGTTGCTCCACTTGTTCCAGTTGACCTCCTCCATGCTAAAATGACAACAGACATGTTACAGTTACAGGTTGTGAAAACGGATCAGTGTGACGCATGTAAGGTGTGCAGTTACTGCTTTGCAGGTGCTGTAGTGAAGCCTGTCGATATCGTAAGTAACCATGGACATCCTAAAAGGAAATATATGCACTCTGCGAACGACGATGCTCTTGGGTGCTCTATGGTGGTGTTTCCCAACCCGGTCCTGGGGGCCCCCAGCCATCCCTCATTTTGACAAAAACGCGGACTGTCTGGGGGCCCCCAAAAACTGGGTTGGGAAACACTACTCTAGAGAGGCTTTAAACAAATTTAAAGTAAAACAAGGGACAATGTCTGAAAATTATTCCTTCTTAACTTGAAGCCAGGGTGATTTAAACGATGTCAAAATTGCTAACTGATTATTACACACAACATTATTAGCACATAATTTCATACAGCATGTAAAATATACTGATTATTGATATAAAATACATGGTAAAAGCCAAAGAATTATACGAGTATCTGGTCTTGATCAAAGACATCAATTCCATTGATATTTCTACTGTTTTGCCGTGGGTCCATTCAATAGCTATTTATACACAAGCTGTCATTCTGTGGTCCAGGCTGTGGTGGATAATAATCTAAGACCACAGAGGAAGTCAGTCTCCCTGAGATGGGACTTGCTGTCCGCTGGCCGCCTCTATGAGGCATCAGAGATCTGTTCGGAAATGCTGACCACAGCGTACAGCAACTCATTTGTCATTCAAGCACAGCCAGCTCTGCCTTGTGTTTTCATTGCTCCACTGTAAACATCTGTGCATTTCCATTCATGGGGAAACTGTCCCAACACTGGTTGTGTGGTTCACCTGATGCACCAGCGCTTATCCGTCTCAGGCTTCCTGCCTAGGTCTTTCTCCATCCCAGAGCGCAATCTCTTCCTTAGCCAGGAGGGCAGAGTCCTCTCTATGTCCAGGATGGTGATTGCTCTCTGTGGAGACAAACCTGTCATCCCCTGATCCACATTAACTAGGCCAGTCAACAGTGAGGAAGTGATTGCTGAAGAAACCAGACATAGTTTATTGGTCATAGATCTGTTTTCTGTAACTGCTTCCAGGAGTAACAGAAGCATTCAGGTGTTCCTGGAGGCTGTAGATTCCTCAGCACATTCTCATTAATATTACATTGTGGAATCATCATGACAACAGACATGTTCCAGTTACAGGTTCTGAAAATGGATCAATGTGATGCTGTCATATAGTCTTACATCACATCAGGTGAAATAAAGATTAAATGGAGTGAGTTTAACCAACAACTTTATTTGTTATATGATTTTATGTGACTTTCAGTCCTTGTCTGTTTCTGTCAAGGACAATTTTGCTAAGATAGGAGCATACATAACATAAAAATATAATGGTAACTATATATTTATTTATATTGTAACTACATCCATGACTAGATGGCCTCTTATTTACTATATAATAAAACTTATAAATAAATGAGAAGTATCCAATTATGTACAATCCTTATCGATTAACCTCTTGTGGTCAATGCTTGACTCAGCACACGGAAGTAATAACTACAGAAAGCACCTGGTCAACACGACCCATCTTAGGAACCTACAAGTTAAACTTCAAGAATAAAGCTTCTATGAACTTCTATGAATTATGTCAGAATTATTCGTATAACATTTTTGTTATTCTTTTATTAGAACTAAAGAAATCAAATGCTGTCCACTCTGCATAATTATGGAGGTAGTTAACCACCATTTTGTACATGTTCTAAAAAGGTTCAGTTGGATTGTGGTGCATCTGTGTACCTGAAGCTTCCAGATGTTTAAGCTCTTTTCAGAGATGTTCTCCACAGTCTTACTCATAAGTGCAATGAGCATGTTGAATAGTAGGATGTAGGTGAGCACGATGTAGGAGATCAGCAGCATGTAGAAGACCACCTGGTACTGGAACTGGTCGGTGAACTCCAGGTCACCCATTCCAATGGTGAACTTGAAGAGTTCCTGGATAGTGAATTGTAAGTTTTTGTAGGTGGGGTTTTTGCAGTCAGAGTTATCTTCTGGGCCGCTGCTCTCCGTCATGTTGGTAGGAGACTCCTCAATCAGTGTCACCACAGCTGTGGTTGCAAAGTTTTTTCATTAATTATATAAACTAGACCGTGAATGAAACATCAGTGTACATTAGACAGTATAGAAAGAGGTGATCGTAATGTTCAATCGCTATCTCACATGGCCCAGGAGGACAAAAAGGAAACAGAAGGTAAGAAAAGGTAAAAAACAACTGATACCTGCAGAAAATCCAAAGAGGTAGACAATGTAGACAAAAATAAAACGTAAAATATCACCAGGGATCACCTGAAGAGGAGGAAAAAAATGTGACGTTGAGGGAGCTGCCAGTCCCTGTCAGTGCTGTAGTGTTAATGTGACACTGAGTCGTTCAGCTTCATGTCATCACTCTTAGTGCTAAAGTAACACCCGCCATGTCTTCCCCAGCCTGAAGCTGTTCTGCTCTGATTTTTACCTTCTGTATCATGACGCTATAGATGCCCATGTGTCTGGAGCCTCGTGAGAAATAGAGCAGGTTGATCCAGGTGAGGGCAAGACAGATCACCAGGAAGCCCAAGTATGCATGCATTCCACTGCAGTACAGGACTGCCGAGATGAGGAAGAGGATGGCCTGTATGAAGCTAGGAGCAGAGCACTTCATCACACCCAGCAAAGAAATAGCGGCAATCTGAGTTTGCAAATGACATGAAATTAATAAATCATGCTTTATGACTTTCTGCATGCAGTAGGAAGAATCAGAACATATTGCTGATACTAATTAACATCTCATAATTAGTATCACAAGCAGTTTAATGCTCAGACAAAGTGTCTGATTTCTAGCTGCAGATTTGCAGTTGGCAAAGACACGACAGCTGACTCACAAAAGAAGTTCGCTGTAACCGTCCACCAGCAAAGACTGCGACGTCGGACAATTCCTCCAAAGATCTGATATCTTAATGAGAAATGTTCACATCAGAGGCTGACAATTTGTATCCTCACAACAAGTAGCAATATCATGTGATGTCACAACAGTTTTTGGACAGTAACTTTGTGTAGGGTGTGTGTGATTTAAACACCGTTTAATCAGGAGGTGAAAAGCTAGCAATATACTCTTTAACATTCACTTACTAAAAATTCATGCTGAGAAAATTAATTGTACTACACTGATGTTTGAGAATTGCAATATATTTTATATCTGATTTGTCAAATAATAGGCAAAAGTGCATATACAATGGTATTAATGTTTCACTCATTATAATAGTTGCTGGACTTTAATATTGTTTTAATTTCTTTTTTTACTACATAAATGTGACTTAAATGTCTGTTGCTATTACTATGAAATGTAATGTATGGTATAGCCAAAAATGGCTGCATACACAAATCCATATTAATTACATAATGAATTGTTCGGTACAAGGTAATTGGTGTTTCAATAGTGCTTTATTGTACCGAAATATTTTGGGCCGATTAACTGGAGTTTCTTGTATGATATGAATGACCAGGAACAAATAAAACATTTCCCCTGAAGAAACGATGGAAGCTTTTTGATATTTCAGCTTTCGCTATTCGAGTGGTTTCGGTTACACTCAAACAGTGAGGCATAGGTATATAGAGAATATCATCTGTGTGCAGTTCATTTTCACATTCATACAGAATATTATGATTTTATGCCTCATACCCCTCTGATAAAGAAGTAGAGTGCCCCAACTGTGCTGATCAGCAGGCCCGTGTAGTACAGGTAATCCGCAGAGAACTGCTCCGAAAAAGGCAGCTGTAATTCAGAGGACAAAATTAGGCCCAGACTGTCCATCAGGAGTACTGGGAGATTTCCCGGCCGTCTGGCTTGCCATTCAGAGCAGATCTTTTATTAATCAGATGGTGAACAAACTAGATATTTTAGTGCAAAATGAGTATACAGTATGGACATGCCCCATGCCTCAGTTCCTGTCCTGTCATGATCCCACAGCGCTATCATCCCATGTATTGATATTGTGTCGACACTGTGTATAGGTAAATAAAGAAAATAAACATGCAGGGGGTGGCATGGTAGTGCAGTGGTTAGTACTGTTGTCTGACACCACTGGGGAGTTTGAGTCTTCACCATGGCTCCATGTCTGTGGAGTTTGTATGTTCTCTCCAGGTTGTCATTGGGTTTCCTCTGGGTACTCTGGATTCCCCTCACAGTCCAATAACATGCTAAGTTTAATTGGAGTTACCAAATTGCCCATAGGTATACATATGTGAGTGAATGGTGTGTGAGTGCCCTGTGAGGGGTTGGCACCCCATCCTGGGCTGTTCCCTGCCTTGTGCCTGTAGCCACCAGGATAGACTCCAGACCCCCCATGACCCTGAATAGGATAAGCGGTTACAGAAAATAGATGAATGGATAAACATGCACTCATTGGCTACTTTATTAGGTACACCTATTCAGCTGCTCATTGAAGCAAATATCTAATAGACAAATTATATGTCAGCATCACACATTGTATAAAACCATGTAGATACAGGCCAGGGAGTTAATTAGTTAATGTTCACATCAAACAAAAGAATGGGAAAGAAAGGTGATTTGAGTGACTTTGAACATGTCATGGTTCTTAGTGCCAGATGGACTGGTATGAGTATTTCAGAATCTGAAGATCTACTGGTAGCCCATTCACACCAGGGCCAGTGCCCGTGCCGAGCCTAAATTCCGGCCTAGTCGTTGCATAACTACTTGTTACAACTAAGGTATGCAGAAGCGCATGTCTGAAAGCACAACATGTCAAACCTTAAAGCAGATGGGCTACAACAGCAGAAGACCACACCGGGTGCAACTCCTGTCAGTTAAGAACAGGAAAGTGCGGCAACAGTGGGCACGGCTCACCAAAACTGGACAATGGACGATTAGAAAAACCTGCTTGGTCAGATGCGAGATTCTGAAGACAGGGTCAGAATTTGGCGTAAACAACCAGAAAACGTGGATCTATCCTGCCTTGTATCAACAATTCAGGCTATGCAACAGACACCTAACCATTTCTAGTCAAAAAGTACAAGTCTCCGGTACCAAAATATACGATGGAGAACAGATAAAACTTTTAAGTAGTAATTGACCAAACTTTAGAAAGAATACAAGTGTGAAGACATGTAGGTCTAGTTTGAATAAATTATAGTGTTCAGACTTAAGAGAAATGCCATGTACTGTCCTTACATACATTGCAGTCTGCAGTTTTGCTTTTTTCTTCCTTCAGCATAAAGTACAGTTACTGTATTTCCACACAGCCAACATGACAGATCTGACACACATGCGTTGTTGAACAACTAACCATCACATGACCCTCACTTCTGTTTACGGTATATCATGCTAAAGTCTACAGGAATTTTGACGGTTTTTCAGGCTAGACCTATCAGGTTAGGTCAGGTTGGGGAGCATGCACTAATGCAACACGTTGCTGCACTCACCACATGACAAAACACCTCGGGATCCTGACTGGCAATCCCTCAGGCAAACATGTGGTCCAGTCCCGCCCTCCAGAAATGGTCATCCATCTGCTGCAGCCAGGTGTTATATGGGTGTCCCCTTTGGCCTGGTCCAGCTGCTCAGGTCCTCAGCAATGAGGATCCTGTGAGCCGGATCACCCTCAGGGAAATGTGCTGTATGGCCATAGTGCCGTAACTGACGCTCCCTCGCAATGCAGGTAATGTGCCTCATTTGGGACTCCCTGAGCAACCACTCATTCGACACAAAGTCAATACAGTGATACCCAAGGATTCTCCAAAGGGACACAGTACTGAATGAGTCCAGTCTTCTTCTCAGCTCATTGTATAGCGTCATGTCTCGCAGCCGTACTGCAAGACAGGGAGTGCCACACACCCCTTTCCAGCAACCTTATGCCCGCCATGCTCTCCCAATCCATCTGCTGACTTCATAGGAAGAGTCACCAGAGACATAAATGTCACTGCTGAGGTCACGACGAGGTCGACATTCTCCCTGTACACAGACACACTACTGATGGCTGTGCCTAAGAAGTCATTAAAAACCTGGATCTTAGTTTTTATCCAGGACACTCGCAAGCCTGGACACTCTGACTCCTTGCTCAGTCTCTCAAGACCCCCGATCAGAGCCTCCATTGACTCTGCAAAGATCACAGCATCATCAGTAAAGTCAAGATCGGTAAATCTTTCTTCACCAAAAAATGCCCCACAGTCGCTGGACCCCACGACCCTGCCCAACACCCAGTCTATGCAAGCATTGAACTTGGTAGGAGCAAGAATGCACCCCTGGCAAACCCCAGAATCAACTGGGAAAAACACAGAGGTTCTTCCTCCATTCTGCACAACACTCACAGTACCAGTGTACAGGCCGACCATGACGTCCAGCAGCTTTGGGAGGATCCCACGAAGTCTCAGGTTGGCCCACAGGGCAACTTGATCGACTCAGTCAAACGCTTTACGAAAATCGACAAAGGCTGCAAAGAACCTCTGCCAATATTCGTGCTTGCGCTCAGTGAGAACCCTCAGTGCCAAGATGCGGTCGATGGTAGACTTCTTAGGCATAAAACCAGACTGCTCCGGTTGCTGGTAGTCGAGCAAGTGATCACAGATCCTGTTAAGGATGACTCTTGCAAGGACCTTACCCGGCACTGAGAGCAGTATTATGCCCCTGTAATTGCCACAATCCAGGCAGTCACCCTTCCCTTTCCAGATAGGGGCAACAAGTCCAGTTTTCCAGTCAGTTGGGATGACGCCTGTCTCCCAAATGGAAGCAAAAATTGTCTACAATGCCAGCAGTACAGCCTTATCACCAGCCTGGAGAAGTTCACCCCAGATACCACAGATCCCTGCAGCCTTCCCTACCCCCAGCTGACTCACCACCTATGCAATCTCAGTGAGATTGGGTGGTTCACAGCTGATTGGGGGATCAGCCTCAAGAATTGTGGACCCAGAGATGTCCAGCATCCTAGCCGGAGGATCAGCTTTAAACTGCTCAAAATAGCAGCGGCAACTGCAATGTCATCCGTAAGAACTGTTCCATCACCTGCCCTGACTGCAAGTCTCCGAGGAGCAGACTCAGATGTACGTAATGCTTTGATTCCTCTGTAAGCAGGACGTGGGTCACTGGACTACAGATGATGTGTCACCTGCTCACAGATTCGTCTAACAAAGGCCTCCTTATCTGCCCTCAGAGCTCTCACAGCCGTCCTCCTCAGTTCCTGGTACAGACTGGAGTTGCCACCAAGTCGTGCGCTGCAACTCCTCTCGATAATATCCAGGATGCCCTGTGAGATGAAACACCTCCTTCTGGGAACACCGGCAACACCAAGACAACCCTTAGCAACCTTCAGGGTCTTATCGCGGACGGTCTCCCACATTACATTGGAGTCGGCAGTCGCACCCAAGTCTGTAAGCTCCTCACCCAAACTCCCATAATCTTGGAGTCTGGCCAAGTCTAGCCTCCGTCTCGTAGTAGGTGGTAGCCTACTGGATCTACGCTGGATCTTCAGAGTAGCAACAACAAGTCTATGGTCAGAATTCACAAACTGGGCACTTCTGTAGACCCTGCAGTTCTGCAGGAGCCTCCAGCATCTGGCCACGAGGATGTGATCGATTTCCTTTATCACACCACCAGTATTGCAATACCAAGTCCAACGATGTGGCTCAGGGCATTGGAACCAGGATCCAGCAACAATGCAGCCCCTGACCTTTCGCAAAGTCGAGGAGCATGGAGCCACTTTCACCCTGGTCGCCAGACCCATGGGTACCGACACAATCCTCATAGCCAGCCCTGACAGTGCCAGTGGTCGCATTGAAGTCACTCATGACCAGAGGAATGTCACCTCGTGGCACCCATCAACCCCCGAGCGAAGTTGCGAGTAAAATGTCTCCCTAAACGAGACATTACTCACTGCGGTTGTAGCATACACCGAGACAACAGACAAGACACCCAGGGAGTGCTTTAATTTGAGTCTCATAATACGCTTGTTGAAAAGGGTGACATCAGCCACCATTAGGAGGAACTAATCCGCCACAGCAACAGCTACTCCCTGAGTATGGCAGCCATCAGAGCGACCAGACCAAAAATAGGTGTACCCACCTATAGAGTTCTGGCCACTCCCCGGTCTGCGTACCTCCGAGAGCGCCGCCACTAAAATGTGGAGTTTACGAAGCTCCCCTGACAGCAAGGGAAGATGGTCATCTTGCTGGAGAGACAAGACGTTCCACGTGCCTACTCGGATGGGCCGCCTCAAGATGGGACTCAAGTGTTGCCATGCAGTGGGTGACGCCTCAGCACCACACCAACTCTGATCCCCAACTGGCCTGACCCTATTAGCTCTCTGACGCTTTTGACTCTTCCAGGGATGAGGCTTCAGAACATTTTCCCCCATCCCCTTCATGGTGCGTCCTATGGGAGGCTGCAGCAGAGCTACTCCTGTGGGGAGCAGAAGGGTATCGTTCCTGTTTGAATCGAGCTGTCATGAGGTATTTTATAGTGCCTGGACTGCTAATCCTGCCACCAACCCCCAAAATTTTTTCCTGCAAGTTGGAGGACCGCTCGCAGTGCCGGATGCAGTTTAACGTCATACCCAGTATCAGATCGGTGTCATCAATAGTGGTGAAAAGATTTATCAAGGATCAAATTGAGTAAATAGAGTAATATCTTAGCTAAATCATCTATCCCTTTGCTGTCACTAAGTGCCGTTGGTTCAGTTTTTGGGCAATATATCTCAAAATGTCATCACTTTTAGTTTGTCATGATGCAACATGTCATTGAAAAAGATCTGTAAATACTTTTAGAGTTACTGTGTTCACAAGGCAAAGTGTCTTCTAAAGCTGCACTTTCTGCCCTTTGCTGCCACATAACACTGGGAGAATTTGTCTCAAAATTTGATTAGTTCCAGTTGTTCACCCAGACAATGTTTGGAAAAGATCCATCAAAGACTTTTTGAGTTATCATGTTTACAAGAAAGTGTCTGCAGCGGCGTATTGGTTCCAAAGCCATATGTATTCCTCATCTGAGGAATACAATTAATCAACACCCTTCAGATTTGAAAATTCACCAATGCCGTGGTATAAGTCCTGTTAGTGACTAGGTGATGCGCCATGTCAAACAATTGATGTTGCATTTCATTGGTGAACATCACACGCCTGATTACCATATAATTCCCCACCCAGATGATTTTATTTGCAGTGAATGGTCTCATTCAGAATGGCTAAATGAAAAAGTATTCAGAATGGTCCTAAGAACACATTCATCTCGAAGAGAAGTAAAGGCAGTGTTGATGTGATGTGGATATAAGCAGCAAAGGAAATGGTTCAAATATCACTAGCAGGCATGATTGTGTGAGTGTTAATTTACCATATCTATCGGTTGTTTATAAACAAAAGTCTTTTATCTTGCCAGTTTTGCTGTATAAAAAAGGCTTTCAGTATAGAAGAAGTACAGTGGGAACAGCTGCTTAAAATACTCTGTGACAATTTCTCTGCTTGTGGACTTTATGATACTCTTATAAATGTATAAATGAATACTATAAATGGATGAAAATATATTGACTGATGTATAATTGCTTGCATTTTATGTACACGAACTCATTGACTCTCATGTCAATCAACAGCCTTAAAGACCCTGGGTGACAGAAACCTTCTTTCATGGTCTGTAGCAGTGTTACTGTTCATCACAGCACATACACTACATTGCCAAAAGTATTGGGACACCCCTCCAAATCAATGAATTCATGTGTTCCAGTCACTTCCATGGCCACAGGTGTATAAAATCAAGCACCTAGGCATGCAGACTGCTTCTACAAACATTGTAAGAATGGGTTACTCTCAGGAGCTCAGTGAATTCAAGCATGGTACTGTTATAGGATGCCACTTATGCAATAAGTACATATGTGAAATTTCCTCACCACTAAATATTCCACGGTCAACTGTTAGTGGTATTATAACAAAGTGGAAGCACTTGAGAACAACAGCAACTTAACCACGAAGTGGTAGGCCACGTAAAATCACAGAGCGGGGACAGTGCATGCTGAGGCGCACAGTGTGCAGAAGTCGCCAAATTTCTGCAGAGTCTATAGCTACAGACCTCCAAACTTCGTGTGGCCTTCAGATTAGCTCAAGAACAGAGCATAGAGAGCTTCATGGAATGGGTTTCCATGGCTGAGCAGCTGCATCCAAGCCTTTCATCACCAAGTGCAATGCAAAGCGTCAGATGCACTGGTGTAAAGCACACCACCACTGGACTCTAGAACAGTGGAGATGTGTTCTCTGGAGTGACAAATCACGCTTCTCTGTATGGCAGTCCGATGGATGAGTCTGGGTTTGTCGGTTGCCAGGAGAACGGTACCTGCCTGACTGAATTGTATCAAGTGTAAAGTTTGGTGGAGGGGGGATTATGGCGTGGGGTTGTTTTTCAGGGGTTGGGCTTGGCCCCTTAGTTCCAATGACAGGAACTCTTAATGCCTCAGCATACAAGGCCATTTTGGAAAATGTTATGTTCCCAACTTTGTGGGAACAGTTTGGGGATAGCCCCTTCCTGTTCCAACATGACTGCACACCAGTGCACAAAGCAAGGTCCATATTTAGACATGGATGAGCGAGTTTGGCATGGAGGAACTTGACTGGCCTGCACAGAGCCGTGACCTCAACCCAATAGAACACCTTTTGGATGAATTAGAACGGAGACTGCAAGCCAGGCCTTCTCGTCCAGCATCAGTGCCTGACCTCACAAATGCTCTCCTGAAAGAATGGTCAAAAAGTTCCATAAACACACTCCTAAACCTTGTGGAAAGTCTTCCCAGAAGAACTGAAGCTGTTATAGCTGCAAAGGGTGGGCCAACTCCATATTAAAGCCTATGTATTAAGAATGGGATGTCATTAAAGTTTATGTGTATGTAAAGGCAGGCGTCCCAATACTTTTGCCAATATAGTGTATTTCTTATGACTTACAAAAGGTATGAACAATACTGTCCCAGCCATCTTAGAATGTATTTGTAGAATAAGCAAGAATTACGTTCCCAGCTATTTTTTTATTACGCTGCCAACCAAAGAAAAGCATGTGTAGAGGACATCTTCTAATTTCAATATTTTTTGAGGAAGAATGGTGCATTATTTGAATAAAATGCAAGAGTACCAAATAATCTTAGCCTTGCTTATAAGTATTGTGAAGAATTTGCTTGGTAATAATAATACTATTATGCCATTTTGAAGAACTCACCATGCTTTTTGCTTGACTGTGGTATGCAACCATCGTAAAGATGCTCAGATATATAAGATAACTAATGAAGTTGAAGAGAAATATCCATCTGGCAAACTTGTCCCATTTATCATTAAGCAAGAAGTTGAGGGGCTCAACTTGTAGCATCTCAAGTCGATTCTGAAACAGAATTGACATAATTTCAATTGATGAACAACTGCATGAACATGTCTAATAAAGACAAAGACTGCAGAATCATGGCATGTGATGAAGACTCCTACCCAGGCAATAGATTGAGAAAAGAAAAGTACAGTTGCCATGGTCTCACCGGTATCCTGCTATTACAGATGATGATCTCCATCACAGAATTCTTCTCATAGGAGTCAAGTGAAGTCACATCGTACAGAGATGCCTGCACGGGGCCATAGACCCACTCTGTAAACTTTCGGGAAAGATGATGAAATTTCTCATTTTGGAACTCGCGGTGCAGAATGTGTTCAAACACCTGGAAGTGAAACGGACAGAGCTTTAAAAAAGATCCAGGAACAGGTAAAAGCAACAAAACCTTGATGAGGTCCCTGCTAACTTCTTATGACTATTGAGCTTAGGGACAGAACCAGCATATAGAAAAAAACAGGAATTAAGTATTGATAAAAATGCATCCATGGTACAAACCCCAGTTTTGCCTGTCTTGGCCGCCAGCTTTAGTGGTGTCAACATTTGATGGTTCTCAATGTCCTCCAGCTTTATCTTTGGGTAGAGCTTGGCTGCTGTGGTGAGGATATGATCATACATTCTTATGACAGAGTTGGTATTCTTTTTGTCTGTGACCTGGACCAGAGCATGTAGCACCGTGTTGCCGTGGGAATCTGTTTTTGTGATGTCCACCTTCTGGTGTGGATTATCGATGAGAAAATCAACAATGGTAGGCTGATTGGTACAGGCTGCCAGTGACAGTGGCAGCTCACCTGTGCAGCAGACATGAATAATATTTAGGGCAAACCCCCAGATGCTTGCAACGTGCCTAATACTCGACACATCTCATGGAACTTTTATACCTCTGATCATCCCTCACTATGGTGCCACACATACCAAAGTAGAAATTTGGTCCATCATGTGCCTGGAAGAATTTCCCACAGGCTCTGGCATGAACATCAGCTCCTTTTTGCACCAGGAGCTTGACAAAGAACTCGCTCCTTCTCTCTATGGCAACATGAAGCGCAGTTTGCCCTGTACGCATCGAAGACACAGACAGGAAGGTCTCCCCAGGGAAATACAGTAAAATACACAATGTACAGCATCACGAAGGGTTTAAGAAGGGTTTCACGAAGGTTGTGTTTGATTATACCTTTATAGTTACTGTCTGTGTACGCTGCATTGACAAATTCCTTCAAGTCTCCCATTTTCTCTGAAATGTCAAGAAGAAACTCTATGGTGTCATTTTCCCCATCCTTTAGATTTAGAAGCGCTTTAATAAGGGCATTTTTACCATGTGATTGATCTGTAAAAAGAAACATATTGATATAATGAGGTTTTGTTTTAAAATATTTTATATTTATACAGTTACAATGAACACTATGGGTGATACTTCTGACAGTAATGTTATCAGAAATCAGTTCAGTTCAGCTACTGTAGTTTTTGTCTTAAACATACATTCAAAACTGTTTCTTGTTTTTACAAATCAGTTATTTAGCGAACAAGAGCAGCCATATATTGCGATAACTTGTAGGTGATCGGTAGATCCTGAAGAGGTGGCAGCTCACACTCAGTGTTGGTCAGGTGTTTCAGTGTGCGCTGCAGGTACTCCGGAAGCCCTTGCAGTTGGGTGGCATCCCCACTCGACACTGCTGCAAAAAGGGTCTTGATGTCAAATTTTTCCTCCTGATCTTTGCTTCCCTCTGACTCTCTGACCAATCTGTTGAGAAATGACTGTGATGGGTTTTCAGATCTACCACAAGAGGTAAATGGTACAGGGTACTAAGATAAGCACAACGTACCTATCAAAGTTGAGATTAAATTTAATTTTTGGCTTAGTGTCCTCCACATCCTCAGAGAGGTTGGTGTCCATCCGCAGTTTTCCTACCTTTGATCTGCTGCCTTGTTTTGCCCTTTTACCTGGAGCACTTGCATCCTCACTCCCGTCATAAGTCTCCAGGGAGAACTGCTTATTTTCTGGGTGACTCATGTCTCCTGTCTGCGAAGGCAAAGCATACAAGAGGCTGTTCAAATGATGAGTCCTTTGTTTGCCATTTGCACAAGTACAGGCACATTGCAATTTTTCTTCTCAACTACCCCATCTTGCTCTTTATAGCTTGGGGGTCACAGTGAAGGGTCAGCCAATGCATGGTGCCCCTGAAGTTGGGGGTTAAGGGCCTTGTTCAAGGGCCCACAGATATGTGACCATTCTACCAAGGCTGGGATTCAAACCAACAATCTTCTAATCATGGGCACATTGACTTAGCCCACTGAACCACTTCTTGCCCCACCTTTTTTTTTGTTAATGATAAAAAAATAAAAATGTATGGCTGCCCTGCCCGGCAGTCTGTCTTCTACAAATACCCTACCCCTAAACCTAAAATGTAACACTAACCATAATCCTAACCCTTACTCCCTAACCTAACTATAACACTATAGTTGGGGGGGGGGGGGCGACTGTCATGAAGCGCACTATATAAAAATAAAATGAACTGAGTAGTGGGATTGCACAGTAGTGCAGTGGTTAGCATTCTTGCCTCCAACCTCTAGAACTGGGTGTCTCTGCCCTGCCCTGTCCTGCTCCACATATGTGGAGTTCGCATGTTTTCCCATGTCATCATGGGGTTTCCTCCGGTTTCCCCCCAACAGTCCAAAAACATACTAAGGTGTATTAAAGTTACCAGTTTCTCCGTGTGTGAGTGAATATTGTACGAGTGTGCCCTGTGATGGGTTGACACCCCATCCTGGGTTATTCGCTGTCTTGCACTCACAGCTTCCAGGACAAGTACAGATCCCCAAGACCCTGCGTAGGACTAGTGGGTACAGATGGATAAATTGAATACACCTGCCACAACAACTTCAGAGAGAGGATCCCTGATAAATTTTCTATCCTAGACAAGGCTGCATCCTGAGAAATGACTTTTTCCACTTCTCTGAAACCAGATGACCAGACACTCCCACCTATCTAATTACATATATGGGTTTTATATTATGACTGCTAAAAAGTCTCTATGTGTTAATTATCCTCATTGCATAAAATTCAACAGTATAGTACAAAGAGACCGACTGACATCTCTGTCCACCTTGACAACAGTGGTTACTTAACAACACTGAAAGATTATTCAAACCCTGAAAGACAGACTTATGACTCACAATGAAACTGCTACAACGTTTCAGCTATTTTCATGTATGGAATTTGTGGGTAGGGAGGGGGAAGTCAGTTGTACAGTTATTTATATTTCCTAGTTACTAGTTACATAGTAACAGCATAACATGTAACAAAATAACAAAAATCACTGGGTAAACCCTTAATCTCCATTTTTGCTGACACAATAACAATAACTGAAAACACAAGACTGGGTATATACTAGATTATCATTATCCAGCAGTCTTATTATATCTTATCAGAAAGCTCACAACCCTGAGATGTGTGATGGATGGTTGGAAAAAGAACACTTTTAAAAATGTAAATTACATTAATAGCATATTAAAGTGAGCAACTATATTGTAGTAAAAAACCTTTTTAAATATCGTCTTCTCTGCATGAATCGTTTCTAAAGCAATCTGGTAAACTTCCTTTTTCTAAAAAGACACATCCTTAATTTCATTGCCGTTGAAGTTAAAAGAACTAATGCCTAACAGAGTCTACTGGCGTGGGTAATGATTTTACTGTGATCTTTGAAGAAGGACACACTACCCATTGTTCAACGTTAGAGATGAGCAGAAGGTCACAGAAGCTCAGCCGGGGAAGCTGAAGGCTTCATGCGCAAGACGTATGCAAAGATACCCTAACAACGAATTATAGAATTTTATTTTTGAGAAACTGTGCCTAGTTTACTTAAGATGCAAATATAAGCCTTTATTATATGCATTATATCCTCTATGGTTTACTTTATTTGCAAAAGTACTATAACTGTCTATTAGATGCACAGGCAGTATTACCTCCTTTAATCTTTTACACACAATGACCCGATTTTAAAAACATTGTTAACAGATACAGACCCTGTTGTGCAGTCTGTCGCTGTAGTGAACTCCGTACTTGCTCTCCTCTTAGCTTGCCTCGGCCTTCTGTCTCTTTGCTTGCACTCCTTGGTCTCTCTGCCACGGTCTACTTGGCATCGTCACCCCCCACCCCAGAATCTTGTCTTCACAGAGCTTCCTGAAATCTCTCTTCCGGTTTTGTGTCTGCTGAAGTCAAATGCAATAGATTGACTTCCTGCGTGTGTTCAGCTTTGAGATTCTGGTGAATACCACAAAGGGGGTGTAACTCCTTATTTTAAAGGTTCATAACTGCGGTGCTTCTGTGCAAACATACATCCCCCAGTGCACCATACGTGCATCTTATGAGTATGCAAACCCAAAATGCTCATGGGGTACTGAAAATGAATATTGGCATGAGACATTTTGCCTTGTACCCTCAATTCCAAGAAATCGTTCTCCAAATACCGGAACAACATGGAGGTCGTATTCGCTTGTCTTTTGCCCACATTTTCTGCTTAAGCAGAGCTGGGGGTTAAGGGCCTCATGTGCTTTTGCCTAGGCCTGCTTAAGAAAAATCTGTGAAAAAATAGTGAAATCAGAAACACAAGAATAGAAATTCATTTGATAGCTCTAACTGAGATCTTTATCAAGGGTCTATAAAATCAAGCAGCACGATAAATATCAACTATACATCAATAACTTTACCCTGACAAACAGGACGTCTGCCTCCTGCTTGAGCACATCATTGTAAATAAGTACATTTCCTCTTCCCATGATCTTCTGGCTGATCGTAACTGCAGAATGAAGAATGTGCTGTCCAGGATTCACTACCTGGCAGTGGTTGGTGACTGAGGTGTAAGATGATGCGATATATGCTCAGTTGTGCTGTATTTCTGCTCAGAGTGTTAGGATCAGTCCTGTCCTTTCTGTTGTTTCCCCTTTTGGTCAGCAGATATCGCTGGCCATTCTGTTAGTTCCCCTGTATTTAGCACCATCACCATCCCCTGGTCTGCCACATGCCACGGCCGCTGAATGGGCATGTGGCTAAGCAATCAAATTTTCCTAACTGTCGTGGGTACAAATCAACTGCGGTGAATATTGTGAAGTTTTGTGCCCCGATCCTCTATCCGTTGATTCCATTTCTATTGTTTATTATGTGATTTTGTATACTGCTGCCTAAATTTTTTTTTTCTTGTACACCCTCTATTCAAAACTTCTTTTGGAACTGTTTTTGTGTGTCTGGTTTTTGGCACAGTTTTTGGGATGAAAAACCTCAAACAAGAAAACTGAAAACCATCAGTTATTTCATTTTATTGTTGTTAGTATTTTTTTCTTCATAGGCCTCTCCCACACTGATTTACAATTTAAAGGTTAATGCAGGCCAGCTTATATGCTAAACTTTTCTTTTAAATTTAACATATGGCTGCATTAACACCAAGGATCCATTCCTGCCTTATCCATTATTTCCCCTTTTGGCCAGAAGGTGTCACTGGCCATCCCATTCCCGTTTTCTCAGTATCTCCTAGTGTTTGAGTCCTTTGTGATTGTTAATGAACCTCACCTGTTCCTCGTAACCCCCTAGCCCTAGTGCTGGGCGATGGGCCACACCTGCCTCATGTCTTACTCTCATGATCTATGTATATATGTGCCTGCCCATGCCCTGATCTTCAGTCAGTCTTTGTATGTGCTATAGATGTTGAAGTGTGTTTGCCTGTGTTTTATGCTGATGCCTCTCACTGTATACCCGTTACCGGCATGTTAGTTAGCTTGGTGTTTCCCTGCTTTTCAGTGAATTCAAGTTAATTCCTGTGTTATTCGTCTGCTTTTGTTTAGACCCCTCATGGTCCTTTTTTGTTCCTTTTTTTTTGAGTTTGGTTACAAATAAATATCCCCATACATCAGTCTCAAGTGGGTTGTAATTCAACATGGCCCTTTATGACAATTACATCCTAGCGAAATTTTTTTTGGATAATTTCTATTTGTATATGAATGTGTGAGCTATTGGCCTTATTCATGCTTTGCATGTTTCAGATTTAATGCACATTGTGGTTATCTCAAAATGGTGGCCTAGATTTAACCCCTGTTATTTTTGGGGTCGAAGTGAGCCCAGTCCATTTTCAAAATGAGGTTAAATTCTATAGATTCTAGAATTTAGAACGGAAGAAGTAAAATAC
>JAAGVU020000103.1:30062779-30075790 GCA_011763525.2 Mormyrus iriodes | reverse complement strand
ACAGACACACACAGAGACACACACAGCCACACGCAGACACACATACACACACAGAGACATACACAGACACACACAGACATACACAGACACACACAGAGACACACACAGCCACACGCAGACACACATACACACACAGAGACATACACAGACACACACAGAGACATATACAGCCACACTCAGATACACACAGACATACACAGACACACACAGAGACACACACACACAGCCATATACAGACACACAGCCACATGCAGACACACACAGACACACACACACGCACACACACACACACGCACACAGCCACATACAGACACACACAGACACACACACACGCACACACACAAGCAGCTTCCTGTTTCATGCCTCATGTGGACTCTTGGACCTTGGTTGAACTCCGTTTATAAACCTACTGCTTGACTAAATTTGAAGAGAAACAACCTTTTAAAACAAATTCTTTCTTTTCCCCCAATCAAAATGGTACTTATTTCCCATAGTTTTATAGTTATGTTACTCATGGACAAAAGAAAAATTTTGGAATATTGCCCTGGGATTAATGAAGTTCACTACACTTTACTGTACAACTTAAAATGAAAGGCATAGAATAGAGAAAGACCTAGAAGCAGTATAGTAAAACACAACAACATAAAAGGGCATTGTCTAAGAAGTAATCCCCAGGGAGAAGGAAAAAAGGAAATACAAGGCTAGTAGTGATGCAAGTTTCAGGAGAGCAAGTTGAAAACAAATTCTGTAACTACAAATCCCTCCAGCTAATATGAATTTCCACATCTATAAGCCCTGAGAAACACTACACATGCAATCACCTCAACGTAATCCATCCTCGTCACAGTCTCCTACCCAGGGTTACCTACAGTCTATACTCTTACAGGAACTACAGGATATGGAGTTCATTAACATCATAACATGCCACATATATGCAAAACCTATATACCAGCAAAGTTGCCTCGACATGCTCTTCATACACAAACACATTTTTATAACAGTGATCTCTGGGGCGGCACAAAGAAAATAAAACTGGACACCGTATCTTAATGTTTAATTGGCATTGTTTGACTGGTTCTGTCTACCACGTAAGACCTAAAGTAACTTCTTTTTTTAAGGTAACACACTTTAACCATTTACACGTCACATACATAATTAAACAGCTGGCTAAAAATTAAGCAGGTATTTGTCACACATGTCACAAATTGTACAGGAGACGGCTGGTCTTCTCAGAAGCTGAGCTATATGAAACAGCACCCAAGAAATTTAGCAGTAATTGTTTGCCAGTGCGGGATTCTTTTATAAATTTGTCCAAATATGGTACTTTTAAAATCATCAATGGAGTTCGGTAAAGACTGACGTCTCCTGACAACAGTCAAGGTCTGTTTAAAACGTAGAATACCACAAAGGGGGGAAATGAATATCATAAAGGGGATGCTTCCAAATTAGTGCAGTACAAATATTCTCTCTGGAAATAATGCATGAAAAAGAAAAACGCGATCATAGGAAGTTCATTGAAAAGAGAGAACTATTTGCTACAGTATTAGCTGGCACGGAGGCGCGAGGCTTTTACAGAGCGCATCGATCCAGGAGCCGCACTCCGCTAATTGCCTCTGACACTTCGGCGCTGTCATCTGAAACTCACCGTGAACAACAGAAAGTTTGGCGGCAGGCAACTTCTCTCTTTTGCTCTATTTTAACGATCGCTTTTTAAATTCCTTATCCAAGTCGGCCGCTTTGGCGTGCAATGTGCTGTTTTGCACTTTGAGAGCCTGTAAATAGCAGTGTTTAATACGCCCTCTCATGGGTCAGCACGAGTCTGCATCCACCTTCGCTAATCCAGACAGGTCTATAATCACGTGTATCACGCATGTGGGAGACCCCAGGTTGACCGCTAACTCTCATCCTCCATTCCCGCATTTGGCTGGCAAGTAATCGCACACCTCTGCGCCCTCCGCCAGATATTGCGGCTTCTCACCTTTTTCACAACTTTAGCATTATTGTCACATTTAATGTCCAGCTTCGAAATCAAATTTTTCAAAGGGAGAAAGTGATTTAACTCTTTCGCGGACATTCGTCGACACATCGTGGGGCAGATGCTTTTCTTCATAATAAAAGGGAGCACACAGCCAGCACAAAAGACATAATTACAGGGAGTTCTTAACGGATCCTCCAAAACTACATCACAGAAGACGCGTATAAAATCAGGGTGCACATTCGCATTAAAACGATCCAACTCAAAGTCCACATTTGCTAAAATGTAAAATATCTTGAAAGGATTTCTACCGTTTAATAAGACAGCTAATCCTGGTTGATTTGGAGAATAAGTGCTCCAACCAGCGGCATATACGTATTCTTCTTGTAATACATTATTTGGAATTCCTTTTAAAACTTGACGGGCAACTTCTACCGTAATAACGATAAGAGCAGGAAACTATACAGCGAGAAATATTACATAACTTCTGTAATTACTTATTCTATCTCCGTATTTAATTACTCTATTTACTTTTAATTTAGTATTACAAAAGTTAACTCTTTCAGGTTCCATGTTCTAAAGCAACCACCGACCTATCAGAATTAAGTTTTTTAATAATTTTTTTTTCCGGGAACGCATTTCTAATAAAAAATAAAAATGTGAGTGAAACAGTGCACTGTAAGACATTAACATCTATTCGTCTGATCTGGATGAAATAAATATCATGAATGACTGACTGACCTATGAAACAAACAGTCAACTTCAAAAAACAAAAATAAAAAGCAAAACAAAAAGTTCTGAACAAAAAATGGTAGTCCAAGTTACATCTGTGTCAGTTACTGCTATACATAAGCATTTGTCAAAATCTAACCATATTAATGTAAAATAATTGGTGTAAATAAAAAGAAGACATTCATCCAATGGGGAAACAAAGCTATGTTTTGGATGTGAAGCCTTTCACTGAATCGGTAGGTCACATATAGCAAGGAGTAGGGCTGCTAAGCAGGTTCCTGACTTAGAAGCGTACTGCAAAGAAGTGGAATTCTGTCCAAGCCCTCTGTGTTGCTTCATACTACATGTGCTTATTTATCAGACATGTTTGTCCAAATTGAGGATCAGTGAGCAGAATCAGCTACTATCCCTGTGGGATTAAGGGCCCCACAGCAATATGATTCCTCTGTTAGCTGTGGGAACTGAACCCACAACCTTCAGGACATGGGCACTGATGTGTCACCGACTGAGCTACACACCATCATGTTGCACTTGCTGTTCTGTTACTAAACTTTAATTGCATCAGCGAATCTCAAACTCTATACATTGCTGAGTATATGGCATCTTCCTCATGGTAACAATCCTCTCCAGTCCTCACTTTAGACGAAAGTGTCCTTCGAAAGTGAATGTACTTCTCATCAGCCATACCATCTGCCATTTGGACCAGGTGATCCTTCTAAACCTAAGCTGGTTTGGGCCTGGCTAATAGTTGGATGGGAGACCAAAGAGGAAAGCTGGGTTACTGCTGGAAGTGATGTTGGTGGGCAACAGTGGTCTGTGTGGCACTGGTCTTTGGATGACATTTGAAACTGAGGTTCTGACTCCCTATAGTCATAAAAGATACCTGGGCATCTTTCAAAAGAATAGGAGTGGTACCTCAATGGCCCGGTGAAGTTGCCCACTGCAGCCCTTTCTAATGTGGCCTCTTAATCATCCCTGATGTCTAATTGATGAATTCTCTCATACCCTTTCTCCACCTTAGCTACTGTGTTGTCAGTGTACTCGTGCAGAATGGCTGCTGTCGCATCATCCAGGTGGGAGCTACACAGTGGTAATGGTTCTCCATTGGTTTTGTAAAGTACTTTGAATATCTTGAAAAGCGCTATATAAATGTAATAGGCATTTATATCAAAATTTTCAGTAATACCATCGGACATACTTTAAGGATTTAAACAACTGGTCTATATGCCCATAATTTATCTTGTTCATGATAGGATAACTAATACTGTGTCAGGATTGGTCCCTATCAGGTCCTATCCTGTCTGATTCCCTGTTTGGCCAGCTGGTGTTGCTGGCCATCCCATTCTGTTCTAGTTTTGTGGGCTTAATAGGTCCTAGTGTGTTCCTTGCTTTACAGGTTGTTGTGTGGCTGAATGGGCTGAGTATATGGTTGACATCAGAGTATCTCCTGTTGTTGTGGGATTGAAGCTGGGCAGCTTGAATTTTATCAGACTTTTTGAGTTTGTACCCCCCCTTGTTCTTTATTTTGTGTTCATGTTATTCATTATTGGGCTTGTGTTTTCCTGGTAATCCCTGTTTCTCCTGTGTTAGAATTTCCTGGTGTTTCAGTCCTTATTACTGTATGATTGTTAATGACCCCCAACTGTTTGTTGTTGCCACTTGTCTTTAGTGATTGATTAACTGGTTATGGCTCGCACCTGTCCCTTGTTCAGACCTTGTCATCTCTGTAAATATGTGCCTGCCCATGCTCTTTTCTTTAGTCAGTCATTGTGTTTGCTCCCTGCTTGGTTCCTGAATGACTTTCTTGCCTGTTTCCCCATATTTGTTTAGTGTTAGTTTTCCCTTGTGTTAGTTATATTCTGCTTAGTTCTTGTTTTATCTTCCTCCCCTTTTGGTCCCTTTTGTTTCTTGCTGTGTTTGTAATAAACTCTGCCATGTTATCAAGCTGCACCATGGAAAGTGTCCCTTTCATCGTGCTGCAGCATGACAACATTAAGTGCACTTTCATAATGCCTTTATAATACATTCATAGGACATTCAACGCACCTTCATAATGCATTCATAAAGCATTCATAGAACATTCATAAGCCGCACATAAGAATACCTTAAAACCCCAATCTTATTAATTTTAATTAATTATTCTTATTAATGTTATTATGTTGTAATTCTTCTTCTTCATCTTATTATTATTAATTATCATTATGTTATTAATGTGTATTAAAGCTGTTAAGGTATGTTAAGATGAAAGATAAGGTATACTTACGTGTGGCTTATGAATGCTCTATGAATGCATGATAAAGCCATTATGAAAGTGAAGTCAATGTAAAGTGTTACCTAATACTGTATAGATATTTGATGGAAATGTATTCGTATATTATAAGTTATATCCGTCAATTTTCTTTACCCACTTATCTTATGCAGGGTCACAGGAATCTGGAGCTGATCCCAGAAACTATGGGCGCAAGGCAGGGAATAACCCAGGATAGGGTGCCAAACCATCACAGATAGTATGAGTTCTGTGAGCTGTTTCTGTTCTCCTTTACTTTAGGCTCATCATCTGTTTAATTACAATTATAGACAATCAATGTGGAAATGGAATTACAAATATTGTAAATATTGCTGAAATCTGACAAAAACAGAATAAGAAATCTTCAACCTTTTTAGACAGTAGCATAATTTAATTTCTTTTATGGCTTCAAAAACTGACCCGCAGACTTGTTAGATTTCATAATAAGTAGATTCCTTTTTGAGGTGACAGATTGAAATAAAAATTGCTTTGCCTCGGTCATTTTAAAATGCATTTTATTTAAAGCCTGTAATTTTAACTGTTTTCCACATACAAAAGAAGCATTGCATTCCCGGAATCATTTGAACAGTGCATTGCAAAACACTAACAAACTCACAGAAGTGAATGAAAAAAATAACACCATGAAACCTCTTTTAAGCCCCCGGTTTCCTTCATAGAGGGAAAAGATACCTTTTTGTGTTGCCCGTATGAGCTGCAGAATTTAAGAGCCAGCCTGAATATTAAAGTGCCAGATAATTTCCACCCTAATTTTACAGCTCCCACAATGTGATAGAGCCGTACCCCAGCCCACAAAATGGTGTTTGAGCTGTACCCCTCTCGCTTGCTGAATGGTGGTCGGCATTGTCTGCGGTGTTTGCTGATTAACATGTCTCACAGAGGTAACAACAGGGGATCTGGAACTGTTTTATGAGGATTTCATCTCCCCAATCCCATGAAGCTTGATAAGAGCTGAACCCAGTCCCTTGGAACTCGAGTTTGCTACAAAACACTGTGCCGAGATGCGGATGAATCATGCTCTCATACAGATCCCCTGCAGCTCTGGGGATGGGATCCCTTACTGTGCGGCTTGCAACCTTGTGATAAAGTAACAGTGCAGCCCACCCCAACCCCCCTCAGAAAGCAACTTCCATTTTTATCCTGAATTATACCTGTAGCATGTTTCAAACTATGCACATGGCTGTCTAATTCTCTTGGCCAAAATAGTGAAAGAAAAGTGGCTTACAGACAAATATTTTGTTAATTAATTTATGTAGCATATGGGTGACAAAAAATTCCTTTAAAACACTTCTTTTTTGTGGTGAGTGTTTAGATAAATATCTGCCAATAAGGCTGGCAAAAATCAAGCCTTTCATAACAAAGGACAAACAAAGGAGAACGTAGTGCCATATAGGCCAGTGTTTCCCAATCTGGTCCTCAAGGACCCTCAGACAGTCCATGTTTTTGTGGACTGTCTGGCAGGGAGCTGGGAGGGAGCAAAAACGTGGACTGCCTGGGGGATCCCCCCCAAGGACCAGGTTGGGAAACACTGATATAGGCAAAGAGGGACTATTTGTTTATTACTGTTGTGTAAAGTTATTTTGTTCATAACAGAGGGACATTAAAGGAGAGTTGCCCTGACATCTGTGCCTTTGTCTCTGAACAGCAATTTACCTAGTGTTTTCAGACTTACAGATCCTTAGTGGTGGTGTTGTCATACATTTAAAACCCAAACTCTGACAAAATTTTTTCTAAAAGGCTTCATGGCAGTCCTGTAACACAATAACATGAAAGTGTACACTGTCACCAGCAGTCCATGTCAATGACTCAATAGCAACGAAGAGCAAGTTTGACAGATTACACCGACAGGTTGGGGCACCCCCAAACATGCCTTTCGTTTTCTCTCTGTTTGGGTAGACTGACTGTTTCTATCCTCTTGGGGGTTTTGGGATTTCAGGAATAAATAAAGCTTTGCTTATATGTCACTAGACATAAACAAAGATAAGTGATCTCTAAGATCAAGTGAAATGTGCTACTGTAATGTTTGGTAAAGTTTACCGCAGAGGGTGAAAAATACCGTTCCCTATTGCAAATGCATTTCTCTTGTTTATATACCTTATGCAAAGTAGATTTATCATCTTCCAGGGGTTTTGTTGATTTACCAAGATATTGTATATTTTAAAGAAATATATTTCAGCAGTGTGCATGTGACAGGATTGCCAAAAGGCTAAGTTTAACTCCTGCTTCCCTTTTTTGTCTCATTAAATATGAATCTCTTCTGAGCTGTTGAGTAGCTCAGAATTGACAAGTTTTACTTCTCCAATGACATTGCACTGTGAAGGTCTTGCAGGCTTCCAACACATCTGGGGTATTTGTTTGTTCCTCATTAACTGTTGAACTTATCCAGTCTATGCGCTAACTGAATAAGCAGCCTTGTTCACATTATCATTCCTCCATCCTCTGAGGCCCTAAAGATGCCATGTTTTATGATTCTCTGCCTACCACTACATGCTCTTGTCCTGCTAAAATACTGGACATCAACCTTATACCTCCAATGAGTCCTGATTCTTTCACATAATTGGTTCAAACTCTATTCACCATCACAACAGTGTTCTGATCTAGCAGACAATCGGCAACTAGTGAGAGTGGATGGATAATAAGGCGGTCAAGCATTTGGGCTTACCTGAAAGCTATAAGTTGAGGTTTATTTTGAGATGTTGAGGTTCCTTGGTGCTGTGCCTTCAATTAGATACTGAACATATAATGTTGATTTAGTTTATCTCACCATGTAAATTAAGACGATTCAGAAGTTGTTTCTTAAACTGAGCATTGCCTGAGTAGTTATTGTTCAGATAATTTATCCTAATAATGAATGTGGGGGAGGGGGATCCCACTTCTTATTGGTTTGTTGCTCTGATTTCTATCCTGATTCTGTTTTCTCAACAGCTCTGGTTAATGTCAAACAATTGCAACTAGTAAATGAAATACAACGAGAACAAAGATCTTTATGTGGAATCAACAAGGAGTCTTTGGGGATTGTTTTTCTGAATAACAGTGACAACAACGAAAACAAAACATATCCCTGAAATTCATTTTTTCCTGAATTCCTGCTAGAAATAAATCGATCTTCAAAAAAATCATCAATCATCGTGAACAATAAAACATGGTGAAATATTAACATTTTGAAAATATGAATTGAAAATGATCCCAATACCATTTGTACACTATTTGAAACAGAATATAAATATCCACAGAGATGGATGGACATATGGATGGATGGATGGATGGACAGGTAGATGGATGAGAAGTTACCCACACTTGTAAAAGTTCACTGAATAAGTTAAAAGCAATTCAGTTTTGACAAACAGCATGGGCTGAAGAGAAAACGTTTAGGCAAACATAGACTCGGTAAATATTCTGAGGGTTAACATTTCATTACTGGAAAAACATGCTGAAGGTTACTTTCAGATTAAAGGACTGCTGCTTTGTGATGACGTACTGTATTTTAAGTGTCTAACAAAGGCTTATCTAATTTACTGAGTAAGCCTCATTATCAGAAAGTAACAAGAATCCATATTAACCCAATTAATTTATGCTGACTCATTAACCAACAATCCTTTAACTGAGGTTATGTTTAACTCGTCCTTATAATTTATTAGAAAATTAAATATAAGTCAAAGCAAAACAATGTATACAATGATTACCTGGCATCTCAGATTTAATTTTTAAGATTTAAATGTTTATTTTTTTTAGATATATGCATTGAACAAAAAAAAATATTTTAGTCATACACATGCAATATGTACTGTATCTAAACAAAGCTTTTGTCTCTTTGATCAAGTAACAGCCCTTAAACACATTGCCTTCAATCATTTCAGTAATGAGCAAAACAATCTGGATCAACCAAGATGAAGTGTAATTAATTACTATGAAATATGGCCTCAGTGCAATCTTATCCAACATTACACTCTCTGATATGCATCTATCAAACATGCACACTCCTTTTTGAAATCATTCTGTTAACAGCAGTTGTATGCAAAAAATGCTTTAGCATAACACCACTGAAAAAGTCCAGACAACAATCACTTTTGTCTAATCTTTAGCATTATCTTCTGGGTCCCTTACACAAAAATAGGATATTTCCTTCATCATCTTATGGTAAAAATTCCCTGTGTGAGTTACCATATAAGGCCAGCATTAGCTCAAACGCCAAAATTGGACAATGGAAGACTGGAAAAACGTTGCCTGGTCAGACAAGTTTCAATTTCTGCTGCAACATTCAGATGTTGGGGTCAGAATTTGATGTAAACAACATGAAAGCATGGATCCATCTTGTACCATTGTATCAGCAATTTGGGCTTCTGTTGGTGGGGTAATGGTGTGAGGGGATATTTTTTGGCTAATTCTAGCAGAATAACACGGCATGTCACAAAGCTTATATCAACTCAGACTGGTTTCTTGAACATGACAATGAGGCCACAGTACTGAAACAGTCTTAACAGTCATCAGATCTCAGTCCAGTAGAGCACCTATGGGATGTGGTGGAACGGGAGATTCGCATCATGAAGGTGCAACCGACAATTCTGCAGCAACTGTGTAAGGCTATCATGTCAACATGGATCAAAGTACCATGTTGAATCTATGCCACAGAAAATTAAGGCAGTTCTGAAGGCAAAAGAGGGTCTAAACCAGTACTAGCAAAGTGTACCTAATAAAGTGAATATACAAGGCAGAAAAATCATATAAACCATACAAACCCCCATAAAAGGTATGATTAACAAGGACAATTAGCCGGTCCTTGATATTAGCACTATATTAATACCATTCAACAATAATACGACAAATTAGGTCATGTAATACTGAATGAATTATTTTCTACCCTGAATCCCCCTTGGCTGTTTACCAGTGAGTGTGAGCTTCTGCTATAAGCAAAGGCAAGCTAATGATCCATCCTACAATGACATTCAGGTACCCGTTCAATAAATGACAATTAGAATTTGTCAGAAATAACAGAAAAAATAATATATTTTAAGCTCATCGCAGAAAAAAGGTTCACAACACATTTGGTGGAAACATTTTGGTTGTTCTATTAACATTTTCTGCTTTTGTTGTTCCTAAATTACTAGCTACAGCCAGATTGATTCAGCCTTGCCAAAAGTAAGTGAATGCAATAAATTTTTACTAATAACATTTCTGTTTTTCATCTAGCCAGTTTAGTATATCTACAGTGAGAAGGTTAAACAGTTTGCAGCTACAGCCACACACTAGCATTTTTTGCCAATATCTAAGCATAGCATTTTAAAATCATTTATAAACATATAATTTTCTATAAACATAATTGTGAAATGATGAAGGCAATGCAGAGTGACTCGCTGGGCAGCATACTTACGTCACACATTCAGAGCTGTGAGCTTCACTCACTCCGTTGGCTGTGTGCATGAAGGTAGCAGTTTCTCCCTGTGTTCATAATAATAATAATAATAATTGACACTTTATTGGGGAAATTCTCTTTTACAACTCCCCCAGCTTGCTCTCTGTAGGTGAGAACAAGCTGGCTACAAAGAGCAGCCACTCATAGCAACACCCAGGGGTTAAGGGTCTTACTCAAGGACCTGCAGATATGCCAAAGCCAGGCTTGCAGCAGCAACCTTCTGATCACAGGTGCAGAGGCTTAGCCCACTGGGCACAATCTGCCCCCAAAATGGTGTACCGACGGTTAAGTGAATTGTTCCTCTACCTTGTGCACCATGGTGCCTGGGATTGGCTCCAGGTTTCCCTGAAACCTAGGTTGTGGATCACTGCCGTATATAAGCATGGCAGCCTGGCAGGTCAGTGCACAGCACTGTTGCTTCAACCTTGAAGGATTTAGGGTTAAAATTTTACCCCCTGTTCTGCGTGCATGATTCTTAAAAGTTAGATAAAAGATAGATAACTTTTGCATTAATGTTCCATAAGATACAACTAATACTATAAGTAATATGGCAAGCCGAAGGATGATGCAGAAAAATAAGCAAATGTTCTGTTAAAATTAACTAATATGATGGAGCTGTTGGTGTTCCCCTTGTCTTGGGTTTTCATCAAAATCAATAGTAAGATTAGCTCTCTTGGAAACTGCAGTACTATGTTTGTAGAGAAAATTATCTTGCATAAAAACTGTAAGTCAACCATGGCTGATCTATAATTGGTCCTTGAAAATTTGATTAGTTGAAAACTATTTGTTTAGCTGGATCTTGGCTTTTTGGTGGGGCATTGCTGTGCTGACAGTGTTATTTCTGGTGGGAATGAGATGGACTGGCAGGAAAGGCGCAGAATAAGTGATCTTTGAGTGTTTTCTTAACAAGAGCCATATGCAAAACCCTGTCAGTACTACACTTTAACAATTTGCCACTTTCTAACAGCTGGATATTTACACAATATATTCCAGTATAATAACCCATAATTCCCAACCTGCAGTCTGAACCTGAAACCATCTGTAAGCTATGCAGAGGGGAGAAGATGGCTGCTGATTTCCTGAGAATGACAAAACAGCATGCATGTTCGATGACAGGCTGAAGGTACCGTCACCAGGAGCCGAGGCGATGAGGAGGAGCATACCGAGAGAGTGGCGTCATGCTGAGGACTTTGTCCTGTTTAATAGGTGAAAGACGCTGCAGTGACAGATGCGACAGGAGGGAGCTGGAAGTTACGTTTATTATATTGTTTGGGTTAAAACTAATAAGACAAAATGTAACGGTAACACTTTACTTAAAGCTGTCATCTATAATGCATTATAGATACCTTCATAATGCATTATAATGGTAAGTATAAGAATTAATAAAGCATTACAGCATCTATTGACAGTCATAAGAGATCATAGTGTTGATTATAATACTTCATAAGGTCTAATAAAGCTCTCATCTATAATGCATTATAGATACCTTCATAATACATTATAATGGTCAGTACATAGACTAATAAGGCATTACAGCAACTTCTATTGACGGTCATAAGGCATTATAGTGTTAATAATAGGACTTTATAAGGTCCAATGAAGCTCTCATCTACAATGCACTATATATACACCTTCATAATGCATTATAATGGTTAGTATAAGAATTACGGATGTTTTGTGCTGCATTATGAAGGTATCTATAGTGCAATATGGATGAGAGCTTCATGAAGCGTTCATAATGTGTAATAATGTGTTGTGCCTTTTTATAAATATTTGGTAATGCTTTAACTGCATTTAACGGCTTTAACTGAATCAGGCTAGACCTATCTCTGATGGAAAATCTTCTCCCCTCCTCCGCAGCATACTGGGATTCGGATCGGTGCTATCTCCAATAGAAAGTGTTACCAAAGCAGTTAGATTAGCAAAGATTAACAGTTACAGCACCAGTCAAAAGTCTGAACACACCTACTGAAAATCATTTGTTTTCTAACAAGATAATGACCCTAAGCACACTTTGAGGTTTTGTAGTAAGTATTATCTTGTGAACAAGGAAAGAGATTGAGTGCCGTGACAGATGAACTGGTCCTCACAATCCCCTGACTTAAACCCTATAGACTGGTTTGGGGTGAGTTGGTTTGAAGAGTAAGCGCAAGGTAGCCAACTTATGCCCAGAGCTTGTGGAACCTCCTTCAATATTGTGTGAGAAGCATTCCAGATGGCTACATCTGGATGCTGGCTGAAAGAATGCAGATATCGGCTGAAAGAAAGCAGATACCAGAGTCAAGAATGCTGTCATCAAGGCAAAAGGGGGCTATTTAGAGCACTTCTCTTGGTCGTTGCAATATTTGATGCATATTACTTTATTGTCTTAAGGGTTTTTACTATAAGGTGAATAACATAGCTCAAAGAGAGACGAATACATTAACAACAGGTGTATTCAGATGTAGGAATTTATTAGCTCAAGAATAAATTTTGATCTCCACCAACGTATAAGGAAATTAATTAATATTTCATTATTAATTAATAGTTATTATTTGGTAATTATTTTACGTGAACTGTTTAGTTCTGCCCCAACCAACGTGATGGAAT
>JAAGVU020000103.1:30040051-30058136 GCA_011763525.2 Mormyrus iriodes | reverse complement strand
ATGTGGTTTACTGTATTTGAGTTTGTTAGATGTGTTTAGCCTTGTCTCCTGGTTGTTTCCCTAGCCCTCCTGTTGTACATTACCTGCCCTGTTTTGTTTGACCCCTCATGGTTCCTTTGTTTTCTTGGGTTTTTTTTTTCTCCCCCCCTTCTCCTTCCCTGTGCCTACCTGAGATCCCCAAAAAACCCCTTTTGGTGTCTAAAGAAGCCGTAAGTGGATCGTCAGTCTCCTTTCCCGCCAGCACCATGCCCAGACGCCGTAACGGATGTCTCATCCACTATACATTTTAATGGCACAGTCTTTATCTAGCAGCAACAAGGTGAGGGGCCCTTCGAATTTGACCTTTATTGAGGCAATTTGTGACAAATCAGTCAAATGAGGAGAAAGCCACTTACAAATAAGTCAGGCAATCAGGCTCCTAGAAGCAGGACTGATCTCCCATAAAGCAAGGATGAAGCCCTTCATCAATGAGAAGCAGAGAAGAACCAGGTTGGAGTTTGCACAAAACATATATTCTCACACACACCCAAAAATGAGTGGAAATGTTGCTGTGGTCATTTTTTCCGGAGTTGTATTACTTATACATGTAACACAAATCTGGCCTCTTTGTCTCTGCAATTCTGTAAATATGAATGTCTGGTTTTTCTGTCTTGAGATTTTTCAACCAATTGATTATATTATGCTCTCAGATGAATTAGGTGTTAACAATTGTCTTAACACTTTTGGAATAATTATTTGAATTTGTTACATTTGTGTATCATTCCATTATTTCAGGTGAAATGAAATTAACCCTGCAGGCATATGCAATGACAGCAATTTGTTACAGTGTAGTTGGGAATATTAGTATTGCTTCAAGCTTCCAGAGTTTTAAAATGATGTTTTGTGGAACTTCTTATGCATAATTTCACAGTGGATGTTTTAATTATGACTATAATTGCAATCTTGGGTAAGATTAATGAATGTGATGGTCATAAAGCTGGATTTTTATGTACACCTTGGTGGCACATACAGTAGAGGTTGGAAAAAGGGTACGATTCAAATCTAATAGTGCAAAGGCAGTTTGCTACTTAAATGCAAATAAAAGTAAAGCATTTTTGCATAATTAGCTGTACTTCAATAAAAGCAAGGTGTATACTGCTGTGGAGATGTATGTTTGAATTCTGCTGGGCAGCACTAAGCAGCCATGGTGAGGAGATCCAGCGAAGCCAAAATTAGCCTGTGTGTGATGAGTGAGTCAGAAGGTGGGTCTCTCCCACAGCTCCACAGCAGAACTGGGTAATTCCAGGTTAGTTGGAGGACATGCTGGTTTTGGTTCTTGCTGAACTTTTAACTGTAGGCAGAGTGAATTTACACAATTTAAGTTAGTCCAGGCATTTAACTTGAGTGATTATTCTTCAGTCTTGTTTTGAACCTAAAATGGTAGGGTTGAAATTTTTTTTTTTCCCTTTTGTTTAACTTACAAAACACTGAGCTGAATGTCAGAAAACCTTTTATTTATAAAGGAAAGGTAATTAGGTGTACATTTGAGTATTTCTTTATTGATTTGCATTGTATTGTGTGGAAAGCATAGAGGAGCAGCCCTAAGACAAACAGAATTGAATGCTTAGGATGCTTAAGAACATCCGACTTATGAACAGCTCGTACTGTCGATATGCGGGTTGGATAAAATGGTTTGTAATAGCGACTGCATGTACGACTTTGTGACGCTCGTGAAAACGTGCGGCTTCAGAGATTTGTTGGCTCGAGGTACAGTACCATATATAGTCAATTTCATTATTACCATATTATGAATATTATGTGCTGTATTTTTTCCGACTTGCCTACAAATTCGACTTAAAGACAGACTTGGGGAATAGATCTCGTGCGTAACCTGGGAACAGCCTGTATAATGACAGGTGCGGAAATCCTAGGGCAAGTCATTAATTTTTTCACCTGTACCTATAAAGTTAATGCATGCCCAGACCCTGGTGCCTGCTACTGCTGTTAGTCAAGATCAAATGTTTGTTTTGATTTTCTGTGTCTATCCCTTCTGCTGAAGATGAAGTGGTTTTTGTATTTCTACCCAGTTTCTTCAAAACCGTTGCCACCCCCACGTTCCTTCATCCCATCCCCATATCATGAGATTACATTCAGCATCACCAGCTCTTCCCGAACAAGTCACATATTTACTGTTCTAGACTGCGTGGAAGATGCACTTAGTGCAGAAGATGATGAAACAGCTACTCCGCAAAGTTGTAGATAATATGAACAGGACTGAACCAGTCAGACCGCTTTTTTGTGGAAAAGCTTATGAAAGCTTTGACTAAATCCTTTAATCGTGGGGCTGGTCAGCTCTGGCAAAGTGCTGGAGTTTTTGCCCTCAGCTGAGCATGTGGGACAGTGTTGCCACAGCCATTTCTACCGTGCAGGGATGAATTTTAATAGGTGTGTATAGTTGTGTATGGAGGCCATAAATCACACATTACTGTCTTCAGTCAAAATCATGGACCCTGTTTTTTTTTTTTTTTCCTCCCCCACACACACACGTGTGCATTTCTCCATCATTATCTACTATGCATTTACGTATGCGATCACTTACGTTAACAGACGGCCAACTCTTGGAATGCTTTTCTAGGATCCACACTCATTACAGAACATTCAGAGTTATAATCCACATTCCAGATTTATGCTAATTTTACATGTGTGGACGATTGGGTGTTGTTGATGGAGAGGTTCTCTGCTCCATGTCCAGGGTGGGTACCTTGATTTTGCTCTCTGGGTCGAGTACTAAGGTGGGTCTGAAACTTGCATGATTTTGAATAAACAACGCTTCTGAGGAACAGAATAACACCGATCACTGATTTAAAAATAAGTGAAGTTCTAAGTGACAGATTTATACCTAGTCAGATTTTCACCTGATGCTTAATTTTAGCATGTGAAGAATCAACACTGCACACTCAGTGCCTCCAGAGGAGCTCCTGTGTACCCAGGCATTTCAGCTCCCTTGCTCAGCAACTGCTGTCAGCATTTCTAAGACACAGACAACCGAATCTGCAACATCAAAGTGTGGATAGTGAGCTCCCTTCTTCCTGACATCCACCAGACGGACAAAGCCATCAGGCTGCCAAACAGTAAAATAAGTCCCTGTAACCTTCCCAGCTGCAGGGCCCAGGTTTGGGCCTCAGGTAGCTTTTGCTGTTGAATAAGGCACTTAACCTTCATCACTTTCGAAATAAAATCCTTCTCTATTAATGAGCGAAAAGTAATTTCCTAGCAATGAGTATAAAAAAGAAATGCTCTTATACAATTTAACTAAACTCTACCAATATATTAGCTATAATTGCTCCTGCTTTTTAGAGATAAAAATATTAGAAAGTATAAACAGTCCATACTTATTAGATGGACACAGTAAATGAGGTTAAACATTTCACTAAGTCACATGGGGGCAGTGAGGCATCTACACACAGTGTTCTGGAGGCCGCCCTGCTAAACACCCAAATAACAACCGCTCTGTTCTGCATGATGCCCCCCACAGCCAGACACACACATTATAGTAAGTTCAGGCTGAATAAATGTGTGATCTGTCCTTAAAACATGACTACTTCGCAACTTGACAATGTCTATGATGACTAGAGTAGCATCCACTTCTTTTGATGAAACGAAAATACAGGTGTACTAGCAAGCAGGCAAGTAGCTAAAATCTGTGCTAACCTAACAGTGTCCTTGCCACCTTCTCCCTCCCTCTGCATGTCGAAGCTGCTCTGTTTCGGCACTGCAGAGGGTGCGAGTACTTATAAGGGTTTGAGCAAAGCAGTGTATCTTTGTCTCCGACAGTGCGTGCCATACGCAAGTGACATCAGCTGGTTGAGTCCATGCCCCTCGTAAGTTGGCACCCTTGGTGGCTGCCTTAGGGTTGACTGGCCCGAGACCGACTGTCACATTTCTCTATGCAACACCACCTTTCCCTTCTGTCTAATGTCATTGAGTAGCATATTAGTTTGGGTAAGCACGTCCTCTAAGCACCAGAATAAAGCAGTGCAATCTACGGCTTATAAGAAAGACCTCATTTGTGTGTTCATGTTTCAAACTTGCATGCAAAATGTACAATACCAGTCATCACTGTGGCGATGTGACATTGTGTATGTCATTGTATTTCTCTGCAGCTTTGTTCCCATCTAAATTGGTCAATGCTTTAATGAGGGAAAAGCAAGCATACGTCATTTTTCCCAAATAAAAATTAAAAAAAATAATAATTGCCTGTTATTTATATAGTAAGAGCCACAGTTCAGACTTCAGTCCAGGAGTAGCGATTTCTCTGAGTTACTATTCTCAAAGTTACTGTACATTGGATTTTCAGCTTTGCTAAAAAATGTGATTTCTTCAAGCAAAAAAAAGAAAACATTACTTTTTAAGCTTAAGCTTAACCACTGGAATTTTCTTCAGTAAAATTAATGTTATTCATATTTTGAATAATAATAAAATAAACCCTTTCATAATCAGAGTCAGACTGATTTTCCCAAACTGTGCTGACACGCGGAAGTATTCAAGGCCATAGAGGTGAAATTTCATTAAAAGTCAGAGCATGCTATACGAGACTCGTAGATGCTTAATAGAATGCTATCATGCTAAAACCTTATCAAATAACTCACACAAGGGAGAGTCATCATGCCTATGTGCTGCAATGGAGCAACACCTTTTTTAGTGTAAATCGAGGTGTTCTCCACCTTTGGGCAAGGTCCCCAGCTGCTATGGGATTTTAGAAATTAATTTTAAAGGGCATTGTAAACATTTATAGCATTACACTACTAGCTTGCTGCAAAGATAAAATATGTGTAGCAGAAGGTGCTAAAATTATGAGCTCCACGGAATACTCTGAGGTAACTCAGCAGTCAATGGCAGTCCTAGGAGGACAAACCAAAACCTAGTACTCTCTGACAAAAAAGATCTCATTATTTTTGAGTGGTGATGTGCAAAAAGGCACTTCCTGTTTCCAAACCCTTCTGGCTCTGATCATTGCACAAAGGCTTCTTCTCACATCTTCTCAGAAGCATCTACAATATTGCAGTTGTGTCAATATTTCAGATGCCGATTTTTTTTCCATGTGTTTCAGCAGAGAAGCAGACAGTGAGGTCTAAATGACCTGTCAGTTATGGAGGCGACTCAAGCACTCAGCAAATCAACCAGGTGTTTGGCTCAAACAACATCATTTTAAACTAAGTAACCTTTAAATTTGTATTTAAATAAAAAAAAATGCCAGTTCTTAAAGTGATTTCAAGTTTGATTTTATTTTTACGTTTTGGTCCTTAGTAATCCAAATTAATTTCCATTTCAAAAGTCATTTCACTGTAAAAGGCCACCATACCACCATTTATTCATCTATTCACAGGTCATTTAGAGTTAAGGATAATTTAAGTTAAGCACAATTTCAGGTAAAATAGGCACGTTAATGAAAAAAGCCATTTCAAGTCCAAGTGTAATGTGGAGTTCAAGTAACTTTAGTTTCGAAAACCATTTCTGTATCATTCAACAGATGCGCCCCCCCCACCTCCCCAACCTATTATCCTATTGATGGAAAAGGCAAGCTTCTTTGGCACAGTAAAATATTTGATTCATTGCTCCTTCTCACGGCAAGGACACCAACAGAGGTTAACATTTACCGAAAGGTGGACTAGGGCCGGATACCAATGGCCAATTAGTTTGTAAGAGGTTGAGGCTGGGAGAAACAGATCATCATATACAGGTCCCTAAAGGATGCATCTCATAGACAAGTGGGCCTTTTTCTTCTTCTTTTCCTAAAGCTCGTCATCTTGTTTTGGTTTTATGCATTTCTCATTACTGCCATTGGATCATTACCTTACATTATCAACATTCTGAGTACTTGCACAGCCTATCACTTATCATTAAACCCATATACAACAAAATAGCAGGGGAATATCTTGCATGACTGTTAATTAATCTATCACAAATGGCCCACGTTGCCTTAGTGATAAGCCTGGATTGGCGTTTCTGACTAATGATCATTTACAGGCAATTTTCTTATCTTCCTCTTTTGCCGCACCTGACTGCTTCTCAAACGAGAGTTCTTATAAAATATATTGCATGACATGTTTTTGTTTTGCTATAAAAACAAATATTAGCTGCTTAGCATTTCTGTACCTGCACTACTGAGTTCATTGATATCCATTCAAAATCACCCATTCACTAAACTGTGAGACCAATTCTAAACCTAGTTACATCCGAGCATTCAGATTTAAATTCATGTGCAGTAATACATTTCCAGGTTCAGCCTTTCATTTTTTATAAATAACACTAATCAGGATTGCAGAAATGCAGGAACGGGGAGTTAGCAAAGGTCTTTTTACAACAAGTTGTATATGAGCACTAAATGAAGTGCATGCATCAGGTGAGTACATGTGTGGATGGATTTTCGTTATTAATCTATTCACATTTATCCTGAAATAATAGTTCACAAAACAATAAAGCTGAAATAAACAACAGGCATATTACACAGCATTTTGCTTGAACTGATTTGTTGTTAAACAATCTGACAGCTAGTATTTGCCTCAGTAAATGGAGTGTCATTGCTAGCTGTAAAACTTTCTCCTTATGTTCAACTTAGCCAATAAGATTTGTCAGTTATACATGCGATGACCTCTACTGAAATGTTTCTGTTATGTGGACCAAACACTGATCAAGGATACCACTCAATGGAGAAAGTACCCCGTTTCACAAAATGCTGGTCGTTCGGGAGATCTCCATGGAAACTGTGCTCATGAGTGCCTGAGCCAAACCGGAGGAACTTGTGGAGCTAACGGCAAGACATCCTGGTTTGACTCATGGACAGTCGCAAACCAGCAGCTGTGCATTGCTAGAGTTATCCATCATTGGTTTCTCTGGGTTAATTAAAATAAAAAGTTACTGCTCCATAAAATGAGGGGGAGGATTCTGCTACAGGTGCTGTTTTTCAAAATGCCAAAATAAGGGGTTCCAAACTGTGAGCGATAGAGTATTGGTTGCATTGTAGTTAGGAAAAGAGATTTTGTTCCTGGTTTGGAAGGTAAAAATGCCACATATTCAGTTTTAGTTTTTCTGTTCTGATACTCGAAGCAGAGCTCCAGAGTTCTGGACTTCAAGAGCAATTTGTCCTGCTCTCATCTACAAGCATGCACACACAAGAATGTGCACGTACCACTGCATGGCCTGTGCACTGAAAGACTCATTTTGCTGTGGGGAGAATCACAGAATGTGACACAAGGCTTAATAGTGTCCCAATTCCATGACCACTGGACTTGGGGGCTGGAGTTGTCCGTGACATCTGGTGGATCGTCTTTGCCATCTCTCTCCCAGAGCAACTTGAGAACAACGTTTTGGCAGGCCACTTAAGCCCAGTCAGACTTTAATCTCCTGACAGCTTGTGTTCCTCTGCAGATGTTAATTTCATATGCAATAGAACATTGACCAAATTTGCAGCTTGTCACCATGAAAAAGTGTATATAATGCACATGTACAATATATACGCAAAAAACTGCTTAAGAACACATTTACCCCAAAAAAATTAAGCCTTTGTCTGAGAATGCTCTAGAAGACTTATAACAAATACAAACATAAAACAAATATAATGATCATTCTGTACAGCTGAATATGTTAAACATAATGTTTACTGATTTCAATAAATGTAGTAGGCGCATTGTAGTATTTTTAGATTTTTAAACTTAGTTTCAGATACAGTCCCCTCCAAAACTATTGGAACGGCAAGGCCAATTCATTTGGTTTTGTTATACAGTGTAGACATTTGGATTTAAGATCAAAAATTAATATGAGATATGAATATCAGTATATTGGGTTAAAGCCTGGCGATTGACTTGGCCAGTCTAAAATCTTTCCCCCCAAGAAGTCCTTTGTTGAGTTGATAGTGTGTTTTGGATCATTGCCTTGCTGCATGATGAAATTCCTTCCAAATAGTTTGGATGCATTTCTCTGCAAATTGGTATACAAAATGTTTCTCTAGACTTCTGAATTCATTCTGCTGCTACCATCATGAGTTATATTTTGGATCATGAGCAGATCAATTTTTCCTCCACACATTGGCATTTGGTTAATCTTGGTCTCTTCTGTCCATGTAACTTTGGTCCAGAACTTTTGTGACACTCTGTACTCCGCAAAATGTCTAATTTTTACTCATTTTAAATTTCTGATTTTCTATAGACCCAGGGCCAAGAACCATAAACCCATCTTGCAAGCCTGTTGCTTTGTTGGTGCAGTGTCCTGAGGTATTGAAGAAGCCGTTAAGGTGATACAACACTTTGTCCGCTCACCTAGGATGGCCTCTATGGGGCGCCAAGTGTCAAGCGCTCATTTTCGTGCACAAAATACATTCTGTGTCACAAAAAGCATTATTTAATGACAAAATCAAGTAACACCTTGTTGCATTTTGTCCAGAAAAGCATAAGGACTTCAGTTTCTTTTGTGCACAGAAATCAAAAGGAATGTTCCCTTTTGTGCACGGAATTGATATCAGCACTTTGCATTTCGTGAACAGAAGAAAGTTATTTTGTGGTTGAAATGCATTTTGTGAATTAAAGAAAGTCATTTTGTGGACGAAATACATTTCGTGAATTAAGGAAAGTCATTTTGTGGACGAAATGCATTTCGTAAATTAAGGAAAGTCATTTTATGGACGAAATGCATTTTGCGGATGATACACAGGAACGTAAGTTTCCTGTAACCATGCAACAGACCATAATAAGATTTGCCTGCTCAGGGTAGCCCCATTCAGCAAGCTCCTTAATTGCATTGGTGGATCTTATTCGGGACCAAGCCCCTTCCCATCTGTGTCCCATTTCCCCTCTCTAGTTATTCTATTTCTGTGTGTCGGACACGTTGGCCAGATGCGAGATCTGCTTGGTTTTTCCAAAGGTCGAGAGTTTACCCTTGTGTATTCTTCTGCCTACCCGTGTACCTGTCTTTGCCTCATTCCACAGACTCCGATCTTTGCTGTGCCCATTAACTGCCGTCCTACATTGCCCAACCGCCATCTGATTTACTGGCTATGAGTATCATTTCCCTCCGATCACCGACGACAATCATATGACCCTTCGCCCATCTTTGCCTCAGCCTTGGATTTTTGGATTTGGATTCTGATTGTGATCATTGGATTCTGATCAGTGTCAGACTTGGACCATCGACCCCTTGTTTTGCACTTTTCGTTAAAACTTGCGTTAAAAACTAAAACACAAGGAGAACTGATCTGTGCCAGTACCCATCCTTCTGTGTTCCTCACAGTTTCTGTCATCGGCTGTTGTTGTTTTCCATAGCTGACCCGTCCTATGTCTCTGCTCTCATTCTTTTTTTATATTGTTGTACTGACTATCCCTAATGTTTGTGCGATACCTTTTTACCCCTCTTTTCTCTGCTTCAAAATTACTTACTTTTTTCTCATAGACAGCTCTCTGGTCTTCATGTTGATTTATCCATTTTTAACAACAAATACAGTCTTCACAGGTGATATCCGAGGTTAAAACCAAGAGCAGACATTCAGAGCTACTGTTTAAACAATCAACCTAACAGAATACACTTTCGTAACAAGAAACACCTGGCAGTAACCTGTTCCAATATTTGTGCCTTAAAGATGATATGCTCTATATTGTGTAACACATCTGGGCGTACATAGCTAAAATTCTGAAATCTCATCTCATGTTTATCTTATGTTTATCTCAAACCTAAATGTCTTCAGTGTATTGCAAAAGCAAGAATGTGGACTTGCTGTTGCAATTGTGTCGGAGGGGACTGTATTTTTTAATATTTATATATTATTCTGATACCCTCTCTTGGTAGAGTATGTATTTAACAGATGCTTTTAAAGTATTCCAATAACTTCAAAATATCTCAGAAGACTAATAGAATGATATAGGCATAAAAAACATACGTAATTATGTTGGCTCTTGCTGTGTCTAAGTTGCAACTGAACTGCCACGTTAATCAGTCTTTATTGATGTGTTTAAAAGTCACAGACTGGATAGAGTGTAGAGTTTCTACATTTCTTCTAGAGTCTTGAGAGTTTATCCCCTGCTGTCTAACAAGCCACGTTACAGGCTGTTAGATAACAGTGAAGCTCTTTTCTGTCATGGTCTTGCCTCTAGCACCTTGGAGATATTGAGCATACCAGATAAATTCATGAATAAATAAGCTGTGCATGCATCTGCTCTCTACTACACAGTTACAAATTACTCAAAATTAGTTTATGTTACAAATGGAATGATGGCTCACACCTCCAGGGTTATTGCTTTGATTGTTGTCCTGGCTATGAGTAAGTGTGCGAGTGAATGAGTGGGTGTATGTGTGTGTGGGGGGGGGGGCGCTTTCTTCCTGCTGTGTTTCTGTGAGTTTCCTCTGGGTTTTCCAATATTTCATCTGTGTAGAATATGGATGCAAAGTTTATATAACATAATAACACATTGATTTATGGGGAATTGTATCAATGACATTCCCCTCTATCTTTGACCCTTCATATTTTGTTGTATCGTAAGACATTTTGTTTTAGTGAATTACTGAATTAAAAGAAATCGTTTACTCAGATTTGATTAGACTGCTCAGCAAGCCTACATAGATTGAATCTCGAAAGCTTCAGGAAAAGATCTTTTACCTATATGAATGGAAACTGGGATGAACCCAAAGTATACATCTGTGCCAATAAACAACAATTACACCTCCAACATTGCAAGCATTGAGCACCAGACTCAGCCCTTTAAACACATCCGTTTTCATTAGCTAAGGCCATCTATCAACTCCAGTTGCCTGGGTTTTTCGTTCTTTGTCCCAGTTTCAGTCTCTTGGCAAATCTTAAATCAAGCCTGCGCCCCTCTCCAGCTCAGGAGAGACATTTCAATAAAGGAAAATGGTGAGTGAAAATACCAGAGGAGAATCGGTCAGTAAGTCCAGTTTAGCTCCCCTCCTGTGTCATGTGAGCCTTTAATAAATGAGGCCACGAATGAGGCAAAGCACATGTCTACAATAAGTCTCCTCTGCTCAATGGGTGGCATTTCAATAAAGAGCATTCATTAGGCTCCCTGGACTTTTCAGATTGGAAATTAGCACGCTCCCGCCAATGGACATTACTCTCCCCTCTTTCCTGTCCCACAGAGTCACCCCTGGTCCCTCTTTTGAGGAGCGCAGAGCTCACAGTGATGAAAGTCATCTCCTGCACATGGGTAGACTGCAGGAATAATAATCACTGCAAAACTGCTGTTGGTTTTAGATTTTCAAATACATTCGTAAATAAATAGAATTTTAAAAAACACTCCAGAGGAATTATGGGGATATTAGCATTGAATAGCGCTGTTAAAAGTCTTGCTGCCCTTGCTTATATTTTAATACCTTCCCTATTCATGCCAGATGCATAAATACAAGCTGAAGTCCCCAGAGGCGCTGAAATTCATCCTGCTGTGATTATATGGGCTCAAAACACAATTTATGTTTAGCACTGTTGATTTTTCCTTAGAACCAAGTTTATCTTTCTTTGCATTTCTAAATGGATATAAGGGATTACAAAAAATATGTATTTTTCTTAAACATGTTTGAGCAATGCAGATCACGTATTTGGTTTGAGAAAATATCACAACTCCGGGGTCTTTGAAAATCTCTACCCTCTCTGGTTTCATTTCCAGCTCACAGCCCAGTTTCTTTAGACTTCCACACCATCATGCTTGGTTGACCAGTCATTTAGACATTATTTAGTTAATTGCTAGCAAACCAGATGGGTGAAGCACTGCAGGCACATTGGAGTTGTAATTACCGGCTCCTGGCTCTGTGAATGACATTTGCCTCTAGGAATTCCTGTCCAGAGTTCCAATGCATTGTAACTCACTGTTATAAGAGGTCATAGGAAATAGATGGATTTATTACCTAAAAAGTTGTTTTTAAATAAATATTCACATAATAAAGTTAACTGTCATTTTTTTCAGGCAGTAATGTGGGTGTGAACAAAGGTAATTGAGTTATTATGCGCTGTCAGACATTGCTTCAAAATGTGTGTGTTACCTCCTGCGAGATGTGCAGTGATTTACCTAACAGAGATGAAATGCATTGCTGTATGCATGGGCGTTTCCTGCTGCTGACACAACCTTCAAGCTGCCTCTGCATTCAGATTTATTTATTTAGCAGTTGTTTTTGTGCAAAGCAACATACAATTGAAAAAGAGGGATTAGTGAATATCTGGAGCAGTTGGGGTCAAGGGCCCAGTGGTGAAATCGTGCTTCCAGACAGGGGATTCGGGGAGTTGGTGACCTTCTAATCATAGGCAGAGAGTCATACTTGCAGAGTCACCGGTGCCCTGCTGCGTAACGGCCCAAAGAAATCATTTCAACTTTCAGTTATCTATCCATTCATTTTCTGTAACCACTTCTCCTATTCAGGGTCATGGAGGGTCTGGAGCCTTTGGGCCCAAGGCATGAAAACAACCCAGGATGGGGTGCAAGACCATCACAGGGTACACTTACACAAAAACACCTATGGGCAATTTGATAACTCCAATTAACCTCAGACTTGGACTGTTGGGGTGGGAGGGGGAACAGGAGTACCTAGAGGAAACCACACGACGACACAGGTGGGACATGTAAACTCCAAGCACATGGACTTGCAGTTATCTATATATAAAGAATTCACTTTCTATTGGCCTTTAAAGACAAATTCTCTTTGGATATCTATAAATAAAAAAATACATTAGCCTTGGTTTAAAAATTTCCCCAAGAAGATAAATATAAAATAAAATGAACACAGGCATACTGCCTGCCGTTTATGATGACTCTATCCCATAATAAAATGTAAATAGGTAAATTAATAAATAAAATGTATCTATTTTTCTTTAGTGCTCATTCATAAATGGCATAATGGCCATCCTTTGTAAAAATTAAATCCCAGGTTAACTTCCTTCCTTCTGTCTGTCCGTCCGTCTGTCAGTACATCCATCCATCCATCCATCCATCAACTACGGGCCTGGTGTAACTTGCAAGACGGTTTTATTTGGCCCACAACACGTTTTTAGTTTATTAATAAATCTAGCCCATAGATCCCGGCATAGATTCTGGCGACCCCCCCCCCCACTACCCCTGCTGCTGATTAGCTGATTACTAACCATATATCACTTCTTATTGCATATTTGCTTTTGGCTTAAATAGCCCAAGTGACCCGCATGGGAGACGACCTCTTAGCTAGTCACTTCCTGGTTATTTCAGTATGAGACCCCTCATACATGCAGGTGTTTCATTAGAGAAATCGATGTTTATGGTAGACACAAAAGTGTGTGAACATTAGAAGAGATGTTTCCAGGAAGACTGGAAAAAAGGTAAAAAGAGACTGAACGACAGAAAAACACCGTGTGCTAGGTTTTCTAGGAGAAAAGGAGAGTTTATTATTAGAATATTAATTTAATTATGACATTGAATCGTTTTCTAAAATCTTGGAAAACTTTGGTGACAGAAACGATTAGACACTGTGTTTCAGTGGTGGTGTAGATCTTATTATAGTGATGCTGTAGATTTCCTTTCTAAGGAAAAACGAATGCATCTGTGACTGTGTCTGAGTCATTATACTGTAATTTTATCTTCCAGTCCAATAACTAGTACTACACTAACTAGTAAATTTCACACATAATCCAGTCCACAATTAACATTGTATGCATCCTCTACTGCTACCTAATTTATAATTTTGCATGATCAGTGTTACTTGTTAATTACTTGTCATCCAGCTACAGATAAATGTATAGATAACAATATGATAAGGAGAAATGGATGGCCAGCCTTTAAATTTACTCGGCTGATCAGCAAGATGTTAAGTTCTAGAAAAAGACATTTCCCTTTATTTTCTACATTTATATATTTATTTAACTTTAAAACCCAACTTTTTAAAATGTAACTGCGATGTTTTGTGATGCTGGTTATGTCATATGTACTCAATTTAATATGCTGTTATCACTTGGGTAGCCTGATCATCTAATTAAGTGAATGGTTTTCACTAAAATATAACCAGTACTTAAGTGTCTTCATTTTTAGAACTAAGTATATATATGATTTATGAATTAATGAAGCAATTCAGCTAGTGAAATAGTTCCTAGTGAAATTAATGCAAACTTATTTGTATACCCAATGCAGTACAGTGATTTTTCAGTTTAATCTAGATGGTAATTAATGCTTCACTGCATCTGATGTGATAGTTATGGGAGGCTGCTATCTTTCTTGATATCATTATTAAGAATATTATTAATTAGGATCAAATCATCACAGAAGAGAACTGGTGTGCAATGACTTCTTGATCAAATATTAACAGTAATTAACATTAACAAATCAAATTCAGTACAATATTAATCAGATTTATATAATTTGTTTGTTAAAAACATTTTTAAATATGCAGCATCTGGAATAATTTAGATTTCTTTGCTAAAGAACAACATAACATAGAACAGCGGTGGGGGCTGGAATCCACAGCCCTGCAGGTGAGGGATCATAGCTATTTCCAGTGAGCTACACACCGTTAGATTTAGAATTAGAACAAGACTCATTCTGTAAAATCTGCACAAAATCAATTGTGAATTATAGTGACTTTTTGGTATGCAAGGAAGTGTAATGTTTACAATTGCTGCCACATAACCTACTGATGACCTCAGGATTTCTCGGCACTGATATTTATAGCCAACCCTTTGCACAAACTTGCCTCTTATTTGAAAGGAATAAACCAGCAGGAACAGTTCTATTATACGCATTTTGCATTTTATGCCACAGTACATTACATCTTCAAAAAAGCACCTCTTTTAGCCTAATATAACAAAATCAAAGGAGGTCCTAAACAGACCACTTTTTCCCTGCCTTAGATACACTTCCTCAGCTGAAAGTAAATCAATCTTAATGCTGCAAAGCTCCGCCACAAAGCATGAGGTAGCTACCAGACACCATACTGTCCTCCAGATGGTCTTAAAATCCACATTAAAAGGTATGGCACGTCACAAATCACCAGTTATACAAGCTAATAGAAGGGAGAGATAAACAATATTTGGGAAAATGCTAGAGCTTATCACAGAGGCATCCCAAGAACTTCTCTGCTCTCCATTACATGGACTTACAGATCAGCATGTCAGGCACAATGCTAGACTTGGAACCAGGTCAGTTGAGCATCATCACTGCCATGACAACAGGGCCGTCCATCTCTGAAAGAAAACAGCGGCTTTTAATGACTGGCAGAAACAGTTCCCATCAACATCTAAAAAGTTTTAAATTCCTTAAAGTAATCGCCCACAAAAAATGAAAATAAGGTGTCATATTCGCAGGTGATAGCTTTCAAGCTGGCGTGAAAATGAAGTGGCTCCTCCACTGCGTTTTATATGTCTTCTCCCCAGAAATACATTTGCGCCATAAAATTGTGCTAGTGACATATAGAGCTGCGCTCTCTGAGTGGCTCTCCTCTGTGACAGGCAGGGCTGTGACTGGCTGTATCCTGTTGAAAATGCACGCTTACAGTACACCAGCACTCCCACAGAGCGTACTTACCCACTAAGCCACACTGAGCTGCACCTTCTATGTGGCATTATGCTTTGCACATGCTGACGTGTAAAATGTATAGGAGAAGTGGTGACCAAAGTTCATAGCGCTATATAAAAATTAATCACTGTTTATGAACCGCTGCAACAGCCAGATGTGGCCCAGGACAGGGACTGAGAAGAGCTAGTGAGTGATCATTGTGCATTTAAAATACAGTGTGCATGGGGCTGTATCTAGTGCAGGGGGGCATGACTCCAGGAGGGAGCAGGCAGAGATAGGAAGAGCCAGGTCCACAGAGCCTGGGCACCAAAGCACACATGCATGAGTCCGTCTCCTCTCTCTTCCATACTCAGAATGAGGCCAACATGCCTCTCCGCCTCCCTGGGTGGGGCTGGGAGAGTCTGGTCAGCCTCCTGCTGTACCTCATTGTTGTTTTTTTTACATGGATGATTGTTTTCACCATCCAGTGACATGGTGCTGAACCTTTCCGGGGTGTTGGTGACTCCACAAAGCCCCAGAGTTAATCATGGCCAAAAACAGGTCACAGGGTATATGGATGGGATCTGGAAGAGAACGTATATGATTGAAAACACAAACATTGCAGTACGACGAAGCTGTGTGTCTCACAATCGCTTGACAAGAAACTAGTGCCAGTCTATCACACTTCCTGGTGAAAACTCAGCTGTGCTATAAAGGTCCCAACACTGATTTCCTCATTCACTTTTCAAAGCAGCATGTTCCAACACCACTAAGACTACAGAGAAAAGCATGAGAAATGCAGCACTGCTAAAATTATCTAACATAAGTACCTTTATGTAAACAATGATCTATTTGTACAATGACCCATAAATCTGGGTTAAGTATGCATTTTGCAGGTAGCTATAGTGAGGGAAAGATCAGTGTTACCAGGACAGTCATGCTGCCTATTTGTGAAATTAATGAAGTGAGGTCAATGACATTTACAGCAAATTTCTCAGTGCGGTAGATGCTATAATTTGGGTAATTGTGTTAACAGATATTTATTCATTTGTTTTTAAATTGAAGGAAGCCACTTATTCCCGCAGCCATGTGCAGCAACCCCATCAAACTAGAGCTGTAATGCTCTCATTGCATAAGGAGAAGCAATTTCAAGAAACACGAGCCAGGCCGTTGTTCGTGTTTGTCCCTTGTGCTGGTGACATTACTGTGCCATTACTCGGCAAAAGGGAATTAATGATTCTTCAGCCAGCAGGCATCAATGCTGGTCACCTTTACGCTGTGACAAGCTGGAAGTCAACCTTCTTTTTTAGTTAATAAAAAGGAACAGAGTCCTTCGGCATTGAAAACACATTGTGTCATAACAATTAAGGTGACGTGGCTATCACAGCCATACCTGACATAGAACTAGTACATACCTGACATAGGGAGTCATGCTAACATTACTAATACATACATACATAATTCAGTTTATTTCATGATTTTTAGGAAAGGGGTGTGGTGGATCTGTGGCTCACTGGACAGCACTGCAGCCTCACATCTCCTCACAGTTGGAGGTCTGTGTTCTGCCGCCAGATTTCTGTGTGTGGAAGATGAATGTTCTCCCATGTTTATGCAGGTTTTCTTCAAGCACTCCTGCTCCTTCCTGCTGCCCAAAAACAAGCAGCTAATGTCTCCAAGTTGCCTATAGTTTAAGCCGTCCCCTGCCTGGTGCCTTATATGACCATGTACTCGATTTAACAGTTATGGAAGACAGATGGGTGTGTGGATGGATGGATGGATGCAGTGATGGATTAACGAGTTCAGAGATTCCTATGGCTAAACTTTCCATTGAGCCTTCTTTTGCCTTCATTGCCCCAAACGATACTACAGTTAACTATAATTAACTATAAACTATGTACTATGTAACAAACGAGAACAATCAAACGAGAAGAACAATAAACCAGTTTACGCTTTCACATCAGTCATATGCAGCAACCAAAAAGAGTTAAACAGAGATTTCACTGAATAGGCACATTTCAATAGTGCTACCCTTAAAACATTACACTCTGATCCAGCGTGTGTCAACTGCATCCACAATGTTCACTCAAGACACATTTACCATAGATAGCACAGACCAGAGATAACTTTTCAGAGATAAGCAAATTCCAAATGTATATGAAACAAGTTCTTACTATTAGAATGTTTTCCTTCATGCTTTCCTGGCAGAAAACTCATCGACAGGGACGTCACTAGGATTGAAACACAAGGGGGGCTTAGCCCCCAGGGTTGTAGGAAGGAATTAGCGCGTATAAAGGGCTGAAAATTTTTCACCAAACCTAAACAGGCTTCTTTGATATCTCATGTACCGCAATTATGCTGTTATCTGGCTCACTTAATTTCACTGGCTTCTCTGGAAGATTCCCTGTCTTTGGTTTCCTTAGTCTTTAGGATGTCTACCTTTTTGTTTTAAATTATAGTCTAAATAAGTCCATTAGTTTTTTTTTAACAGCCTATATATTGGGGTTGTGTTCATTAAAAACATGTTAGGAACTACACTCACCTAAAGGATTATTAGGAACACCTGTTCAATTTCTCATTAATGCAATTATCTAATCAACCAATCA
>JAAGVU020000103.1:30027996-30038731 GCA_011763525.2 Mormyrus iriodes | reverse complement strand
GAGGGAAGTCTGGGTTTCCCTGCTGAGGCAGCTGCCCCCGCGACCCGACCTCGGATAAGCGGGAGATGATGGATGGACTTGCTATATATGAGGAAGAAAATACCTGTCGTGAATTATGTATCAACTCTGGTCACAATCGATAACTGATACTAGTAGTACTAATAAATAAAATCAATTGTTTTAGTAGCTTTCTACAAACTGAGAATTATTTGTATATTTTACAAAGCAGCATATACTGCAGTGTTATTCTGGCACCCCCAGATGGTCCACGTTTTTGCTCCCTCCAGCTCCCTACCAGACAGTCCACATCCTGGTAGGGAGCTGAGAGGAAGCAAAAATATGAACTATCTGGTTGTTCCTGAGGACTGGGTTGAGAAACACTGATATAGCTAGATGTTAAATGAACACCAAGGTTAGATAATCCACAGCAAGACACAATCGAAGCTCCCATAACCATATTTGTATGCTGTGGATATTTCTTCAGTCTTTAGGGAATTTTTTCTTTAGGGATTTTTACAGTATGTCTTAAGCTGCTCCAGTAGTTGACTGAGGTGGAAAGATCAGGTCCAGAAAGTACAAATCAGACCAAGGTTTTGTTTCAACCAACCAGTTGAATACTCTGTGACTGTGACTCTTTATACTCAACTGCTTGGCTGAAACAAAACCTTGGTCTGGATTTATACTTTCTGGACCTGATCTTTCCACCTCTAGTAGTTTATAGGCTAAAGACTCCATGACAAAGCCAGTTATATTCGCTGCAGACATTTCCATTGAGCTGGACAGGCAGACAAGGTTGCAAACAACCATACAGGATATGGTGTCCAGTGGTAACAGCATCGAGAATGTGAAACTATTTGACTGTGGTGAAGCATAGAAACTTAGGGACAGTCATTAAATTGTGATCAAATGACTGATGGAAAGAATGACTTGATATGTAATTAAACAACCATTTTCTGACACTCGCTGACGTTCTGTCAAAAACACAGGCAAGATACATTAGTGGTTCAGCAGAGATGAAAATTGGCAAATTATTTTTATTTTGTTGTCAACATGTTGTCTGAAGTCAACCTCGTCTTCAGTTTATGTATGGTTCCTTTCTCTTGGAAAAACTGTAAAGAAATACTTGTCATGGAAGGTAGACACAAATCACAGTTGACATATTAGCATTCATTTTATGGTAGGGTAATTAATTAAATTGGAGCTGCATCAAATCTGTCATGTACTGTATCACCAGTTCCCACAGATGACTGGCAAGTCCCACAGAAGACTATAAACTGTCTGCTCCTCAGCACAAAAAAGGGCTGTGAAGTATGGTGGACGACAAGCAATCTTCAAATGTGCGATGTTTTCCGGTTTCCTATTGGCTATGGACAGAATGACCACAGCTCATTAAGATGACCGGTCAGTGTCTTCAGATTGGCAGACAGAAATGAATAAATAATACGTGTGTAACCTGCTTTTAATGTGAATTTGGCTTTCGCGTGCTTTTCTGGATGTGTGCAGTTAAATCAGAGAGGCTAGTTCAGCTACAACAGTCCTAAATGCAAAATGTCCATAGTATCTCACCAAAAGGTACTGGCTTGTTCAGTCCTTTGATGTGATTACCTGTGCAGTTTAATTATAAAAACCCAAAGGAAGCAAAGTTACAGAGTAGAAGACATTTTAATAAATGTAGAAATTGATTTGGAAGATACAGTGAATTGACATTTTGGGTTGGGCCTGGGCCTTATAAGTGTTACTAAAAATTCCAGACAAAGAGAGAAGCATTCCCCATACGACATCACATCATGATGCTGCAAGACAACTGGGAGCTGCCTGTGACTCTCATAATTAGTTCTATATTAGAATTTAGCAAAAAAAGGCTCTCTGTAGTGTTTTTTATTCTATGCCAAAAAGTCTGAGATAATACACATTCAATATACAATTTACAATATATGGGTTTTAAAAATATATAATTTGTTCAGTACATTGCATGCTGGCATTCCGTTATAAGACATGTTATAAGGTATAGCAAGTATTGTCTTTTTCTTACTATGAAAAACCAATAAGGCAATGTGTGTAATTCTGTCAAAATTATTGAAGTTTTTAAAAATACATTTTCTGTGGGCTTATAATTGATATGCTTAACATTTACAGCAGGTAAAAGGAGAATCACAGTGTTTGGCCATTTGTAGCCATGTATCCAATGTTGGATAATGTCAAAACCTTGACGAAATTGATTTTCTCTCTGACTTTTAGACATGAAAGAAAGAGAGAAAGAAGGAGACAGCGGAGGGGTGGAGTGGAGTGAGGATGGTATATCATTGTGATCTGGTATAGTACTTCTTCTGAAGTGCAAAGAAAGTAATATATTCCTGAGAAAGAAAAAGGAGGAATATATGATATTCTATGGCCACAGGTTCTAGCGCAGTCTGGTGGATTTCTTGATGTTCCCAAATGTATCTTCCCCAGGGCCTCCACCCAGTGGGACATACTTGGCAAGGCTCCCTTGGGGGCTATCTAGACGACATCCTTACCAAATCCCCAAAACATCACAGCCGAATTTTCTCAGCACTGGTACCACCGGATCTCGCTGTGGAGAATCCTAATTTCAGCCACTTACAGTATACTTACTAGCTTGTTTTTGGGTCCTGGCCACTCATGCTCCTGATCCCTACCTTCTCCATTGCCATTTCCAGCTTAGTCTAGCCTGTGACTTACCAGCCCCTGGCCCGGTTCCAGAGGTGGGTCCTGGTAATCATATTCTTCAGTCTTTCTCACACCAGCTTACCTATTTACTAGTTGATTGCCAAATTAGTAGAGTGCCTCCACCTGTGCCTGGTTAGGTTCCATGTTCCCTGTTTACAATCTGCACTAGACTCGTTGCTTTTCCTTTGGCTGACCTGCCTGAGTGCTTCTAAATGGCTGGGTTGTGAGTGAATGCGTTGATTTTGTCTTGATTTCTTTTCTTGAGATGATCTGATTTCTTTGCACAATTTCAGCTGTTCTTTTGTCTGGAGTACGATGAAATAAATGTAAGTTTCACTTTTACCGAATTCCTTCAGAGAGTAGGCTTCTGCTGTGCAACTGGGCTTACAACTTTCACTGGGAGAAATGGTACTTCCAGAGTCCATGTGACACTCCCTCTCTGTCTACTGCACACAAAGTGAGCATCGTCACAGCCCATCAAGCAGAAAAATCTGGCTGTAGAGGCGGTTTGCACAATGTTTTTCAATATGACGCTGATCCTTGTCAGCAGCCTTAGAAAAGCCTATATGTGCTGCTGCAAGCAGTGAGCTGCTTGACTGTCCAAGTGAAAGCCGTGTCCCACTGGGTTTCTTCTGCTGATCAGAAGCTGACCAAGTTGCCTCCGCAGGCTCTGTCTACCTGACCCAGCAGCTCTGTGGGTCAGCCTTAGAATAATGGGATGGAGCCACATCGGCAATGACTTGTAAATTTGCTGTTGGTCAGAAAGGTTCTGCACTGGAATACTGGAGCACACTCCTGCATAACTGAAACTGTCATGGATAGCATGCAGTTTCTGAAACAAAGACTATGTGTGTTTTAAGCCTTGGTCTGAGGTTTTACTTACTCCCAGAACCACAGGACTCATTCCAGTCTTCAGACAAGGACTGTTAACCATGATATCCTTACAGGACTCTTTAATTAAGCGAGGATGTCTTTCATGTGTGCCTTTTTTTAGTCTCTCGATGCAGTGACTATTGTAATGCAAATTCTTATTGATAGCAGTTTCAGGTTTTTATATAGAGAAGGGAATCAGTTTCAATCAGTCTATTAGCTGAATTTTAATTTTGTCTCTTTGTATCTATGTGTCTAACAGATGTCTCTAATATTTTGACTAACTTCTGAAATTACTTTTCAAATATTAGCACATTTAGCATCCCACATTCATATTGTTGTGGATATGTGCAGAACTGATAAAATATTGTGCTTTTTGGGTCATACACACAACTGCATCTATAGACAGCGATGCTACATTAAGGCACACTTGATAGTGTGATTGGGCTGGTGGACTAACTGCTGTGTTTGTGCTGGCTGCCTTGCAAGGTGCTCTGCATAATAGTGTCTGCAAAATAAATAAATGTAAATGTAAAACCAATGGGACCTGGGGGTCATGCCGCTGAATGCAGAGTAATTGCCCACTTTGGCTGAGGCCTGGTCTCGGCACTGGAACCTGGAAGTGCAGAAGTGCCAAGCGCTGACCCTTTAACCCCATTAAGAGAAATGCCTCGCTTTGTTTTTAAACCACATATATGAATATTTAAATCAGTCTTGTACTGGCAGCAAGCACATGGATATGTATACCTTTACAAATGCCTTTAAGGGATGGGGGTGGGGCACTCATAGCTAATTATAGTTTTAATTGATTTGAAGAATGAATAAATTGAGTGTGGGAGTCTCGACGAAATGAGCTGCAATTTGTTGTTGCGGTAGCCGCTGCGCACGCACCCACCCACCCTGACTGCGGCTGCATATGTTGTGGGGCACGAAGGCCCCTAAGCTGGAACCTGACTGACGTGAGTCTCTTTAATGGAAGCCAGTCTAGCTCAGATCCCACATGGAGTGGGACCGACTCTAAGTGCAGGAAAGGGAAGAGAGCAGCTCGCTTTCTTTCTTTCCTGAATAAGCTGTCTGCTAATTTTAACTCCCACACAATAATGTCAGCACAGTCCCACAGTGTCATTTCAAACTGTCCTCTGATCCCAGAGTGAATGGTTAATCGGACAAAGAAAAAGCGAAGAATTAAAGTCTACAGCTTGTATTATTAATATAAGCATTTGCCGGTGATTGCGATTGGAAATACCGGGGGGGGGGGGGTAAATTAACCTCAGGGGGCATATCCCGACGGCTGAACTGGTGTTAATTTGCATGACAAGAATTATTTTTCAGTGAAGATTTTTCGTTGTAGAAATTGAAATGATAGTAAAATACAAATTAATATATAATGCCATAAACTAGAGTATGATGAAATGTCCTGAAACTTCAGACTTCAATGACTAAAATCAGGAATGAATTTGAAACTGATCCAATAGAAGCAGCATCTTTATTTAGGTGCTAATTGCAGTTGTACATCATTAGATAATATTGATCTAATTGGTTTCAAGTGTGTAAACCACGCAGCCGTCAGATAAGCAGAAAGCATACGGCTCTTTCTGTAAAGTCTTGTTTTGCCATTATGTCTGTGCTGCGGTCAGCTTTAGGTAGAAGACACTCCGTACAAACTGTGTGTAAAAAACACCACAAACAGCAATGTGCTCTTCGGAAATAAATATAATCAAATAGCTGCTTAGTGATAATTTATCATTTAATGATAAAGCTCACACAAAGCCATTTTAAATGTAGCACAATGTTTCAAATTGCAGCCTTTATAACAGTGAAATCTGTGTCCTTAAAGACTGTACTGTATATACAACCTTAGTGTCATAGTCATAGTTCCACAATAACAGATTCATGGATGTTTCCTTCAGGAATACGTAGAGAGGATAGAAGAAGACCAATCTGTATATGTGTGTGTGTGCGTATGTGTGTGTGTGCGCGTTATTTGGGGGCGGGGGAATCTTATCCACAGCTGCTTTCCCTGCTTGACGCACACTACAGAATTTACCAGAATGAGAATGGTGATGCCTTTTTTTACTTTTGCTAAAATCATTATTAACTTTTCTCAGGAAATTTTAAATCAGGTTAGTTTTATATTCGAGGCAGATGCCCATGTATAGGCCTCAGTTACTAAGACATAGCCTGCTGCCTCCTTTAATTACTATACTGCTGGATTTCTCTGAATGCAGCAAGACTATGTGAGGGGATGTTATTTTGTAAAATTTCTTAGTATCTGTTTTGTTGGATATATTTCTGGAATTAGTAAATGTGGATCATATTAACAAGTAAAAGCTCAATACAAAAACAAGGGATTAGTGACACCAAGCTTCAGCATGGACCCCCCTGTACTGATTCTACTTCTGTGAGTACCTGGTGAAGCGCTGCGGCCAAGCCTTGCTCACAGAAACTCCACCGACTTCTTCTGTTTGGTTTGGTTTTCTTTTTCAGCCATCCATACAACCAGCTTGCAGCCACTTGTCTAGGGGGAGCAGTGTGGGCATGACACACACGCACACACACACACACACACACACACACACACACACACACACACACACACACGCGCGCACAGACACACACACAGACACACACACACACACAGACACACACACACACACACACACACGAGTGGCAGGAATTGAATCCCCAAAGCTGGAGGTGAAAGGCCACTGTGTTACCCACAAAACTGTCACCAGAACAGCAGGTGTGATCTTGTCATGTGCTGTCTATCCCCTGAAAAGGAAGATTCACCAAATAACATCTCATTTCCTTTCATGACCATCTGTCACTAAACCGCCTCGCCCTCTGCATGGTAACCATGGTGTTGCTCCTCCCCTCCATCCAGGCTCATTCCGGGCCTTCGTTTAAATTCACTGTGAACTCAGCTCCACCCAGGTCCTTCACCTCACTCTTTCAGCTGCTATTCGTCCTAACTTCTTATCAGTGCTACTTCCTGCCTCTGCTCACTGAGTGCGACTGGGATGCTTAGTACGGAGGGCCTCTCGCCGGCAGCTTCGCATGGCCACCTTCCTCGCAGTTGTGGTGCACAGAAGAAAAATCAGAGCCAGGGAAGAAAAGACACTCAGCCGTTAGCCATAAGACGTTCCTTTCTGACAAGTGGTAATATGAGGACATCTCATTCCCTGAGTCTGAACCTCGGCTGTGTTCTCGATGCTTCAGCCTGGAGTCTGGGCTGTTGGCGACAATTCACAGCACAACAGGCGATGGGGAAAAGTCACAGGAACATCAGAACTGGAGCTGGTGAATTTGCAAGAGAGAGATATATTGGCGCAGAATCATTGTTTTCCAATCTGCACAATGTGCTGATGATCCCACTTCCATCATCTTTAAAGCTATATTTATTTCCCTGATTTTACTCTGTGATACATAAAAAGTATAAATAGGTAATATAATGTAGGAGTTCTCATCTGAGAGGTCTGTAGCCTCCCAGGGGGTATGAAAATGTGTCATGGGGGAGTACAGGGGATGAATATCTAGGAATAAATGGTGTACTTGGACCACATGTGACAACATATGACATATCTCACCATTAACAGTGAGTGTCATGCTGGGCGTCTCACTCCAGTGTGTCCGTTCACCATCCCAGAATGACTGGAAGTCACATGTTTACGTGTACAGACATTTGTGCACGAAAAATTATTTTGGTTGGGTGTAACTTACCGGATGGCATATTTTTGGAAAAACTGAGGGAATCCAGAGTGCCCAGAGGAAACTCACACCATGCCGTGGCCACACTGTCCTGTGCCATGTTCACACGATTCCATGCCCAAACCATACCATGTTCACACCGTCCCATTCTCAAACTGTCCCATTCTCAGACGGTCCCATGCCCACACCGTGTCATTCTCACACTGCCCCATGCCCACACCGTGTCATTCTCATACCACCCCATGCCCACACCATCTCAATCTCCTGCCATCCTATGCCCACACCATCTCATTCTCATACCATCCCATGCCCACACCAACTTATTCTCACACCGTCCCATGCCCACACCGTCTCATTCTCACACTGCCCCATGCCCACACCGTTTCATTCTCACACTGGCCCTTGCCCACACCGTCTCATTCTCAACTGTCCCATGCCCACACCATCTCATTCTCATGCCATCCCATGCCCACACCATCTCATTCTCAAACCGTCCTGTGCCCACACTGACTCATTCTCACATTGTCCCATGCCCACACTGACTCATTCTCACACCGTCCCGTGACCACACCGACTCATTCTCACACTGTCCCATGCCCACACAGACTCATTCTCACACTGTCCCATGCCCACACCGACTCATTCTCACACCGTCCCATGCCCACACCATCTCATTCTCACACCGTCCCATACCCAAACCATCTAATTCTCACACCGTCCCTTGCCCACACCATCTCATTCTCATGCCATCCCATGCCCACACAGTCTCATTCTCAACTGTCCCATGCCCACACCATCTCATTCTGACATTATCCCATGCCCACACCGACTCATTCTCACATTGTCCCATGCCCACACCGACTCATTCTCACACCGTCCTGTGCCCCCACTGTGCCATGCCCACATTGTCCCGTGCTCACACTGTCTAGTGCCCACAATGTGTTATGTGCACACTGTCCTGTGCTCACATTGTCCCATGCCCACACTGTGCCATTCTCATACCATGTTATCCTCACACTGGATTTGAACAAATCGTGTCGTGACAGTGCCTCATGCTGAGTCACGGTGATTATCCTCTGTAAAACTTTCTCAAAAGGTAAAATATGTCACGTACAATAATTGTCATAGTGAATGCATGTAATGATAACATACTGCTTACATACAGTAAAGTGCTCCATATTTCGGCAACATCTGCTGTATTGAGGCCTTCCCTGTCCTTTTTTGTTTTATTGCGTAATAGACTATCAGAGTTAACCTCATAGACAGAAATGCTCCTCTGCTTTTATTACATTTACTTTACTTTACCCAAAGTGACATATAATTGCAAAAGCAGGGTCAGGCAGTCCATGGAGCAGTTGGAGTTAAGTGACTTTGCTCAAGGACCCAACGGCGAAATCACTCTGCTGCCCACAGGATTTGAACCTATGACCTTCCAATTACTGGTACATCATCGTAACCCACTGAGCCTCACGCCAACATTTTAATGAGCGATGAGGTGAAATTAGGGCTCTTGGAGAAACTGCCCAAGGTCTGGCCTGCGTGTACCTGATACAGCGATGGTGGAGAAATGTTCCAATGCTGCAGGCCTTCGTTGCATTAAAATGCATTCCACTGGAAGATACAAATACACGATGGTGCTGTTGATTATGCCTGTGCTTTGGAACTGCGTCCTGGGTTTCCTGTCCACTGTGCATCCAGTATGACCATCTTCAGTAACTTACGTCCTGGCCCCATTGAGGCGCAACCCCACATTTTCTGTTATTTCTGTACATTAAGGTAAATGGCACCTCAAGTATCTGACAAACTGCAAGGAGCTGGCAGTATCTGTATGCTTCCTTCATGCCTTGCATAGTTAAGACTGGTGGGATCTCTTATTGTACACAGAAATGCTGTTCTGTGTACAATAAGAATAGACTGTCTTGTGCCATGTGTTTCTTGGGATGTGCTGTGGGGTCAGAGAAACCCCATTATGGATGGAGGGATGGATGGTAGTTTATGAAACTTCTGTCTACTTTCTGTCCAAGACAATATGGAGCCATACCACATCAAATGGCAGCCCGTGTATCCTGTCCTGTCCTCCCCGCAAATGAAATATAGACCTGTCACTCTAGGGAATTAGTGGCTGACTGTCCCAAGACGTCATAGGATGGTTCAAATAATCAATCTACCCCCTCCCACCCCTCTGGTTCACAGAAAACCAGACTCCATCCCTGCTGACGTCTGGCATATTCCACTTCAGTGTGGAGCAGTCAACCAGTCTAGAACTGGACATCTAAATCAATAGATCATTTAAACAGGTCATCAATAGAGGGACTAAAATTAGACCTTTTCTATCACCACTGTAATAGTAATTGCTGATTACATGGGCTCAGGGTTTTAATCGATCTGGCTTTTTTATGCCTATGATTTGGAACCATAAGAAGACTAACGGAGGTCTCAGACTTGAAAGGTCAGAAAGAACAGCTGGGCATGATACGGCCTGGGTTCAGCAGGAAACAGGCTGTGGCACAGTTCAGAGGAACAGGAAAGTGAGAGAGAGATAGAGAGAGCGCACGTCCATATTTCTGGTACTGTTCAGATTCAGCTGGAAAGGGGTCGATATAGGAGAGGCCTTGCGAGGGAAATTAAAAGAATAATTCATGGGGTGAATGCTTATGAAGCGAAAGCGACACCCTGCAGAGCAGCCTGGCATGGTGTGAAGCTGCACGGCGACAGCGGCGGCACGTCTCCGCAGGCTGTGTGATGTAGGGCCGCAGAACCGCCGTTAAACATTAATGCAACCGCAGCACCTTGCAGAAATGTCTGCATTCCTCCGAGAGGGAATAAAACAGCGGCACAACAGTGCAAAGGATAGGCTGCAGGGGCTAGGGAAAGGGGGGCACACCAGATTTTACATGCAGGAACAAACAAGTGAGAACTTGGTATTAAGGCAGGGCTGGTATATAGGAGGGCAGAAAAAGGGCCTCTTTTAAATGTACCAATACAATGGGTGGAATTTTTATCAGTAAAATAAGATTTTATGTATTAATCACATCCTAGCTAAGCAACACTGTACTTATTTTGACTAAACTACTTTGGGTCACAAGCATCTTGTCCAATGGAGAGCATGCCCACTTTTTTATTTTTACTTTTACTATGTACACATTGTTATGTACAAAAAATTAAACTTAATGCTAGGTTATTGTTGGCATGCCTGAATTCATAATTCAAATGCACAACTGTGCGTAAGCAACATTTAACAGCCCCCTACTTCACCACAGCAGATATTTTCATCCATCCATCCATCCATCCATTTTCTGTAACCGCTTGTCCTATTCAGGGTCTTGCTACAGGCACGTACATTTTAATCTAAGAATGTTACCTAACAGAGTTAGAGAGATTTTGAAGTATAATTTACATACACTCACCTAAAGGATTATTAGGAACACCATACTAATACGGTGTTTGACCCCCTTTCGCCTTCAGAACT
>JAAGVU020000103.1:30006039-30025097 GCA_011763525.2 Mormyrus iriodes | reverse complement strand
ATTGGTTGATTAGATAATTGCATTAATGAGAAATTGAACAGGTGTTCCTAATAATCCTTTAGGTGAGTGTATATTAACATTCCTATTTTGAGCAAAACATGCTCAAACATGATGCAGGTTGATGTAGTGTTACAGTCTATTGCTGTCTATTGCTTATATAGCTGTAACAATATCAGATTTTCACTACAAGATTATCGTGGCCAAAAGAATAATGATATGATATGAATGAATAATAATGATAATGATATTATCGCCATATCTATAGAAAATTTTAACAAAATAATTATAACAATGCTACCAGTCAAACTCATCTTTAGATTTTTGCATATTTTGTCTCTTTTTTGGCAACTGAATTCCACTCACAAGTGTTGTGAGGTGGAGGGTGTGTAACTATAACTGTATAAAGGCATATGAAAGGAACAAGTATACTAGGTAATGAGTGGTGAAAAGACAACCAGGGCTAAAGTCCCCTTTAGCGCTTGCTGTTGATTGGCACTTCCTACAGACTGGGATGTCTACGGCATTGTTGAAATTATAAGTCTCATTGTCCAATTCTGATTTTTGGCTCAGATCGGATTCGCTTATTTTGATGGTTCGCAGTCATAATTACAAGTGACCTGTACCTACCTGTAACATGAGCGCATCTGTCCTCCAAGTGCAACAGCAAGAAAAAATGCTGACTGAAGATGACAATACTCAGCACACGCATATAGGCAAAAAAAACGCACATGAATTCCAACCTGACCGTTTACATTCATGTTAGTGTAAACCTCATTGTCATCCCATGGATTGACATTTCTGGTTTCTGATAATGATCTCTTTAGATAATAATCCACATACTTTTCCAACAAAGACTCTTAATAGCCAAGTGTATTTTTTCATATTTATCTTTAATTGCTTTGTGTATGTTTAAAGTTAGCCTCTTTTTTTGGACCTGCTAAACAACTGCATGCTGGTCTCCAAACTGCAAATATTTCATGTCTCTGTAGATGGTGTAGGGCCTTTCATCTCCCTTAGACATGAACGAGGCCTCTGCAGAGATGAGGGGATGTGACACTGGGCACTGTGCATCTCTGAAAGAAATAGGATCTTGGGTTGGAGTACCATGCGAGGCTAGTGAGATGAGAGCGTCACTTGACTTGCCCATCTCAGCTGGACTCCCTGCTTCACTGTGGCTGACTGTCCACCGCTTTCTCTCACTGGCACAGCAACCCCAGTAACCCCAAAGCTTAATTGCTCTCTCTGCATTGGCACAGTGGCATGTTTTGGGCTGCAGAGCACCTTGTAAGCAGATTCAGAAGGCTGATAACAAACAGTAAGGAAAGGAGATTCAGCGATTGCCATGGGTTGCAATAAAGGACCATTTCTTGCCTTAGGGTAAAACTCTGCAATTACACATTTTAAAAGGAAATATTAACAAAGCTAGCATTAAGTCTCTGTGATGATGTTTATTTGTTTAGCAAAAATTTTATCCAAATAAAAACTTCACATATTATTGAGTCATGATTTCTTTTCCAGTGTGCGTGCATGCAGTCTTGGTGCCTGTGTAATGTTCCCCTGTGCATTACCATTCCTTGTCCTGTGCTTGTGCCTTTTCTCTTCATTTCTCTTTCTGCACTGTATGAAGCTGGTTTCGTCAGCTGGGCCCGCAGTCCATCTGAAATCGGAAATTCGAACCTGGTGGGATCGCAATGCCCCTGAAGCAATGGCTCCCCATCCATCTGAACTGGTTTCCGTTTGCCTTTCATGGTTCTCTATGTTTCCCGCACTGCCAGCGTCCCTGGCAACTTCCCAGACGCCACACAAGTCATGCCAAGATTCACTGGTTATCTTTGCTGTTGTTTGCATCCCAGTTTCTACCATGGAACCCTAATTGACATTGGCAGCTCAGCCGCAGCTCCAGGCCCCCCCTATAAATTTGATTCTATACTCCCCCTCCTCGAGGCTGGTGCTCGCCCGCAGAAAGTCCTCCAGCACTTACACCAGGAGGCTGGAATGATGGTGGCTGGAGGCAACAGAATGGTCTCCCTCGATACTGCGACCACTCATGGCTATCCGCTGAACCATTTTTTTAATATAACAAAGAATTTAAAAATATGTGCAAATTTCAAGGATTTGCCACAAAAGCTGGGTGGGTCTGTTATTGGCATTGGCTGGGTTATTTGAGCTTTAGGCTCCCCACAGCAAGCCTGTGGTTCTGCTGTATCTGCTGTCTTGTTTGCCTTTGATAAAGGCTGAATTTAGCCACTGATTCACACGCCATTGGATACGACAAGTGCTGTCAAAAAGCAGTCGATGCTTGTAGTGCTGCTCCATCGAGGAGCCAGAGACGTTTGGCTTGGTAGAGCGTCAGGGAGAAGACAGAGTGCAAGAGCACATGAAGAAAGTGTCGGAGAGATGGGAACGAGTTGAAAAAGCAATAGAGGAAGGATGAGAATTGATGATAATAGAAAGCCCCTTTCACCGTGGAAAGCTGTGGAGGATAAAGATTAAAGTAGCTTCTCAATAGACGAGACATTGCACTGTATAAATGAAAAATGGTTTAATGACACTGTCTTCTTTATATAGCGATTCACATTATTTTATACCTGACTAGAGATAGTACCTTCTTATTTTTTTATGTAGCCAACCTAAAAAAAATCTATACAGCAGGACTGATTTCAAATATATGTACTATTTCATTCAGGAGATGAAAATAAATGAAGAGAGGGCTCGTATTTTTAATACAAGAAGGACTGACTCTGTCTCATTTGCTGCCAGAATGAAAGACGTTGGATAGAGTAAAATAAACTTGCATACTTGCACACAATTTTATACAAGTATTAAAGGTACAAAATTAAAAGTGGGCCTCCTTATTTGTACACGTCAAATAGGACAACCCATTAAATTAGCAAAATGGCTTTTATAAATGTGACACTTGCAAGGAAATTACTGAAATGGATAATAGACTGAACCCTGACCTCCTACTGGGTAACTGGAATGGGAGATGGGAAGCCACATGGATTGGTAAGTGAGAATTTAGTAAAGGTTAGGGTATCTATGTTATTACTTGTTCAGGGAAAAATCGAGAGATGGGACAAAGACCCATATAACAGCCTCTTTTACTGAATAACACTGCAAAAAATACCTGCAGTAAGCCTACAGCTAACAAATGGCATTGGGGTTTCATGTGGATTTTCCTGGAACTGTAGAGAATCAATATTGCAATTCTGTGCTCAATCACCTGTACAAGTTCCCTACCCAGCTCTTAAGAAATGTTTGGATTGACTGGACGGATATATGTATGTGTGTTTTTTGGAATACTGAAATGATATTGTGCTGTTTAATACTCCTTTTCCAATCGTATTGCTCTTGAGCATGCAGCTTTGTTAACAGCAGCATCAACCTTCGACTGGGGCTGAGAGGCTTGGGTCACACAGACCGCTGGAGCAGGTTTGGCCATGTCTCGAAGCTGAAGACTGTCTGCTAGGAGTCGCGGGGAGCCTGGCCTTCGGTCGACCCTGTGAACCTGTGGCCGCACAGTCTGCTATGCCTGCTTTCCTTTCTTTGCTTTGCATTCCCTGATATGATTTTCAAATAACTACATGGGCTTATTGCGAAATAAAAGGTGTGGGCCATATTTGTGATGCTTTTCACATTGGGATTGATGCCTAAGAGATGAAGTCTCATGAAGGGGCCTATTTCACTTCAGTACATGTGACTGAGTAAAAGTCAAAAAAACCAAACTCAGACAAAATAAAAACATAGCTGAGGAACAGAGGGGTGTAACCCTGGGGTGCATTGGGGTCACTTTCATTTTTGTGTTTCTGGGATGTTCCATCTGTTCAGTTAATACTTACCTTTGAAGGGTTTGTTTTGGCTACTACAGAGACGGGGCAAGTTCTCACTGACCTGAGATAAATCCTGCACTGGACATGATGAGGAGAGGTGGTAAACAACAAGGAAAACCACCCTTAAAATAAACTGAAGTTGTATTTATATACACTATATTGCCAAAAGTATTGGGACGCCTGCCTTTACACACATGTGAACTTTAATGACATCCCGTTCTTAATACATAGGCTTTAATGTGGAGTTGGCCCACCCTTTGCAGCTATAACAGCTTCAACTCTTCTAGGAAGGTTTTCCACAAGGAGTGTGTTTATGGGAATTTTTGACCATTCTTTCAGGAGAGAATTTGTGAGGTCAGGCACTGATGTTGGACGAGAAGGCCTGGCTTGCAGTCTCCACTCTAATTCATCCCAAAGGTGTTGTATCGTGTTGAGGTCAGGGCTCTGTGAAAGCCAGTCAAGTTCCTTCACACCAAACTCACTCATCCATGTCTTTATAGACCTTGCTTTGTGCACTGGTGCGCAGTCATGTTGGAACAGGAAGGGGCTATCCCCAAACTGTTTCCACAAAGTTGGGAGCATGAAATTGTTCAAAATGGCTTCATATGCTGAGTTCCTTTCACTGGAACTAAGGGGCCAAGCCCAAAGCATGAAAAACAACACCACACCATAATCTCCCCTCCACCAAACTTTACACTTGACAAAATGCAGTCAGGCAAGTACCATTCTCCTGGCAACCACCAAAACCAGACTCGTCCATCAGATTGCCAGACAAAGAAGCGTGATTCATCACTCCAGAGAACACGTCTCCACTGCCCTAGAGTCCAGTGGTGGTGTGCTTTACACCACTGCATCCGACGCTTTGCATTGCACTTGGTGATGTAAGGCTTGGATGCAGCTGCTTGGCCATGGAAACCCATTCCATGAAGCTCTCTATGCACTGTTCTTGAGCTAATCTGAAGGCCACACGAAGTTTTGAGGTCTGTAGCTATTGACTCTGCAGAAAGTCGGTGACTTCTGCACACTGAACGCCTCAGCATGCACTGTCCCCACTCTGTGATTTTACGTGGAATATTTAGTAGTAAGGAAATTTCAGAAATGGACTTATTGCAAAGTTGGCATCCTATTACAGTACCATGCTTGAAGTCATTGAGATCCCGTGAGCGACCCATTCTTTCACAAATGTGTGTAGAAGCAGTCTGCATGCCTAGGTGCTTGATTTTATACACCTGTAGCCATGGAAGTGACTGGAACACCTGAATTCAATGATTTGGAGGGGGTGTCCCAATACTTTTGCCAATATAGTGTATCTGAATACTTAATAAATCAGCTCATGGTTAGGCAGCCTCATTTAGCAGGACTGGATTTCTCTTAATAAAATTGGTATCTGCATCCATTTCTATGTTCGGTTTATTATTATAAAATTATTTATTTCCTGGCTCACAATCAAAGACTGCATTTTCAAATTTCTTTTAAACTGGTGTCTAAAAAGATCTATAAGCACAGTATATTAATAAAATGAGGTATTTGTACTAACAGTTAACCAAAAAAACTTTGGTCTGTTCTCCAGGGTACAAAGCAAATAGAATATCTTTCTTACTCAATTTTTTATTGTTTAAATTTTAATTTGATTGATAGGATTATATGATCAAATCATTTGCTTGTTTTAGAAAGACATTGGCATTAACATGAAAATGGGATTCATTGTAGCAGATTAAAAAAAAAACTGTTTTTTTGGCTCCTGTGGCCGTTTTTGACAAATTGCAATGTTTTTGACAGGAATCCAGGAACATCAAAATATGCCACTTTCCACTAAGATAAAAACAAAATAGTCCCTAGAGACAAATGCTAAATTTCACGACATGTGAACCTGAGCCAGAATAAATCATTTTGTTTTCTGTGCTCCTCATCTGTCCTACCTGCCTCACATTTTCCAAAGCTAAGAGTATGCCCAACTTTTTGCTGAGAAATGCATAACAAATTAATTGAAAAGTGCCAAAAATAGTGATGTTTCACGCTTAAGTGGACTTACAGTATTCCTAATTCCTTGTTGTTTCCTAGGAAACTCAATTCCGGCACATAGTGAAATGGCAATGCCAGGCATGACGGACCATCTCTGTTACACTAAGAGCTCAATGGAGCACTGATTAAATCAGGAAACGGATTTCACTCTTCACGAAGCCACCACTAGCACTTTATACCTACGGAGCCAGGGAGTAATGCATACATCTCCAGTGTTTGACAATAATAGCATGTTAAGCTTTGTTTTAAATAATTAAGAGACAAAGGGTCTTAGGTTGCACTGTTCTTTTCAATTCTTTCAGATTAGGGGAGCATTTAAAACCTTGATCGATGTGAATTCCAGAAGTTTCCAGGATTTCAGATAACAGGACCTTATTAAATTGTTTTTTTTTAATGATAATAATGGCAAATCCAAGCCCCCAAAAGGCTGTTTACTCATTGATGGTAAACTGTAGCAAACTGGCTAACATCAGCACATTTTATACATTTTCTGGGCATCATCATCATCTCTCAACAATATGATGGAAGAAATTTCAGTGGCTTCGTGATGAAATTGCTTTTGCCAGTAGAGAAGCACTGTAAACGAGGAAGAGACCCATATAACACTTTCCAGATCCTCAAGATTCTTAAAACCGGTCATTACCCCTTCCTTTCTTAGTGTTAAATTTCCTGTTTAAACCAACAGCAGCCCATGGACCTACACGCTGTGAACATTATTTGTTCATCTTCGGGAGATGTTTATTTCCTGTAAGATACTACCCAGATGTCGGAGAAGCCGGGTATCTCTTCCAAGTGTGAATATCACCACATGTCATCTATCTTCAAAGGCTCAATGCCCACTTCCTCTGTATATGTATGACAAAATTGTGGGTGAAATTAACAGTGTGGATACACATATGCTTTGCAAATGTCCAAGTGGAATATCCAGTTGTGTAATTTCATTAAAAAAAAAGTCCATTTGAATAAGCTACTAAGAAGGCAACTTAATGAAGATTTTCGTATTGGTACCCAGCCGTGGGTGGTAGATGATAAGGTTTTATGGTTCTCGTTGCTTTTTTAATGATTCTATACGGTGTCTGCTCACATATTTTGCACAATTGTACTAGTTGTAATTATACTTCCTGAAAATGATGAACTCTCATAAACATACTCGCCTATTTCATTCTGTGCCGTACGGTCTAGCTGTTGCTTCAGAATATAAATCAAACTGCAAATTAAAAGGCTGTATGTTGCAATTACATCGTCAATCTCATAAGAAATCGTATGACAGTAATTCATGTCTAATGAACAGCCAGTGACCAATTAGCACCCACAGAAAATTTGGTGTTTCATAGACATGCATTTCTGCTTTTCCCTATTACCCTGTACTGGATAACCAATCAGGAAATAGATGGCAGGTCAGATTTCTTCTTTTTTTGAGTTTTATCAGCAGAGATATTATTTTGGGCAGCTATGACATCAATCCCTGCAACGAAAACTCTGTGTCATAACTGCAGTAGAGCTAGTGTGTTAAAGGTTTCGTTTAAGCACAGAAAAGCAGCCTGTTTTTGAACGAGTTGAAATTATGTCTTCCTTGTACTCCAGCACAGAAATATGTGGAATATCTGCCAAAAGGACTGGGAATAGATCAGCGGCCCCATGTGTCTGGGCAGATGTGCCCACGCTCTCATTCCTGTCAGTGTGGGGTGCAGCATCTGGTGCCGAGTCGCTCCAGTTGACCCTAGGTATAGCACCATTGGGGTAGAGGAACGCCGGTCCCCGTAGGAATTCCCCTGTGCTCCCTGCCAGTAGGAGTGTCCGTAGCTGAATCAGAGCAGATCCTCATAATTATAGCCAGTGAAGCTTTTAGCGAAAACAAAAAAAAAAAGAACTGGACGTGAGACACGGACCAACTCTGTGTGTTCAGGGATCTATGGACAGATTAAACACTTTTATTATACTGACAAAGGCACCAGTATGCTGTTGTTCTGCGCTCTGGTTATTTAGCCATTTTGTTGTATAGTTCTTTGACACATTAATCAGTCTTTAAAACACAACTGGCCATATTGTAGCATTTATGTTTAAATGATTTTATATTGGCTTGTATCTAGGAGGACATAATTTTATAATTATGTTTTATCATACTGGGAACATAAACATAATTACATTAATATTTAAAGTCAACAATGTTACTTTAATGTTGAACTGACAGCTAGTGGATGAAAACAGTGTCTTTAATGCAATTGCTTTCTGCAATTTTAAGGAGTTCTTTATGAAGGAGCACAGCTTGGAACTGTGAAAAATGACTGTTTGAAGGGCGTGAAGAAGCTACACATTTTCTGCACGTTTTGGGTGATAAAATTCATCATTGTGGCCAGACTACTTAACTTGCAGTCATTTTCGGTTTAAACATATTCAGAATCCTGCAGGCCGGGTGGTAAGGCTTAAGACACCTCAAATTTTTTTTCTTGAATTTTCCTTCTCAGCACCTCTTAGCTGAGGGTGTGAAGAGCAGGTTTTTTCTTGTGCCAATATACTGGCTTTGCTCAGTATTTTTTCAGGGCTTTTCTTGTATGTTATCACAGCCAACACCATTATTTGGTTGGTTCACATATAATAAGTCTTTAACATGTGGGAAGATACTGTGTTCTTATGAACAGTACAGCTTCTGTACTTACGCTCTGTTCACATATCCATTGCTGGAAATGTCTCTTACAATCAAACAGCCACAGTAAATTGCATTTATACAGATTGTCACGTCCAGCCCCGCCCTGCATGTTTGCTCCCAGTGTTTCCCACGGGTGGGGCTGCTAATCAGACTTGCCTGTAGATCGTTGGTGTTACTTTGTGTTCCTGCCCCCTTATTAACCAGCCACAGGTGCCCCTCGTTCAGTCCTCTGTCTTTCCTGTGTATAAGAGTTCCCTAGTCCTGTGCGCCCTGGTCTGGTCATTGTAGCCTGTCTGTTTCCATGCTGTTGCCCTCAGTGACTAAAGTCCACATGCAGGGTGATTTCTAGTACAGCGCTCTCTTGTCCTGGACTGTGTCCTTTCCGCCTGCGCCATGCCACGCCGCCATGACACCTAGAATGTCTTTGGTTGCTAGAAATTTAAGTTCTGCAGCTTTTTCATATAACCAAAAGGCTGTGCTCTACAAGCGCCCAAAGTTTAAAAATGCCAGTGTTCATCTGAGGTGACTGCACTAATGAAGGTCGTCTTTAATGAGCATGACTCAGCCCAGTGCAAATGAGCAGCAGCACTCGCATACATACAGGAATATGCCATTACTCTGAATGGCGGGAAGCTAAAGGAACCTGTTTTTACACACACCCTGTCTGAACAAAGTCTGAAGCCTCCTGCTTCTTAATGATAATACTGTTGGGTACAGAGTTGATAGCTGGAAGAGATTAATATATTATATATGTATATTTTGTAACATTCTCACAGATTTCTAGTATCCAGTTAAAATAGGAATAATAAATAGAAAAACCTGAGGAAAGACTAGTTTAATTATTTTGTTAATATTTTACTAAATCGATATACCGTATTTCTTATATTTCCCACTTGAATCAGTGAGGGTGTTAAACAGGTGACCAATAAGTATCTACACTTGTCCAGGGTTTGCAAGAAAGCGAACTGGTATCAGTCAGTACTGGACTGGGATAAAAAAAATTGCCCCGGACTTTTGCCCAGGAAGGCCCATCACCTACAGTGGTATACCCACAATAAATTCTGCTGGCCCAAAAACCAGTCGACCAAAGGGAAAATGGCTGTGTAAGTCAGATGGCCAGTGCATGCCAGGTATCAGGCCAGAAATGAGTGCTGTGTGTAGGACAGGTTTGGAGTGTCCATAATAACAAGAAACACTATAGTCATCCAGTGAATGTTAGCTGTAGACGTAGGAGACCATCAGTTGACCGCCTGCAATATCATGTGAGTTTAATATTCTCAGCCAGCAAAAGGCTCATTAGGGTATTTCTGCAGGCTACGAGAATGTTTCCCAAGCTGGACCTTGGGGACCCCAAGATTTTCGACAGTTTTGCTCCATCTCATCTTCCAGACATCTGGAAGGAAGCAAAAATGTGGACTGTCTGGGGGGTCCCCAAGGACTGGTTCGAGAAGAAACACTGGGCTAAGACACACACACACACACGCACACACACACACACATATATATATATATATATATATGACACACACACACTGTATATACATTCCCCACCCATACGGCCCTCCACCATGGTTTCCACGGCAGCTATTAGGGTTTGTGTGCATGGTTTTTTGAGATTTCCATAACAAAACTATTTGCTATGAACCACATAAAATATCTAGAATATAACAATCAAACGTTTAGTAAATATGAATTCTCATTATGAGACTACAGTAAAATTACTGTGTTGTATGAGAGTCTGTAACAATCTGCACCAGTTCTAGTGGAAAAACACTGTTCTTATTAGAGCCTTCTTGACCTTAAAAAGTCAGCTATTTCCAAGTATGCTGTATAAACCTTTGCTACATTAGCAAATAAAACTGCACACTCTATTGTGCATCTATTGTCTATTTATTTATATCCTGTTAGATGATCTCCTGCTGGGTGTGGCTGAATGCCTAAGCATTTCAGTGGACTTACTGCATGTGCTAACAAAGTACGTTTAATTTTGACACTCATTATCAATAAGCACAGAATGAGTTATGCAGTTATATCCTGCAATAGCGGTGGTAAGTATGTATCTAATGATTTCTTTGCATATCTTTTGCTTTCTTGTCCTTCTTGTTGAAAAACAAACTTTTATTTTGGAACACAAGCTTTTCAAAGAGAGTTATGAATAAAAAATTGATATCACAGCAGAAAAAAAATCACCGTTTTCTAATTACCAGTTCTCTTGCCACAGGAACTTTTGTAGTGAAATTGCAATAAAAAATATTGATGAAAAACTTGGTGTAGAGATAAGCCCCTTTTCAACTCCCATCACGCCAACAAATTATGAAAAATAACGAAAAAGAGAAAATGAATGCTTCCCTGGGTCAGAAAAATACTACCAATCCATATAAAAAATGCCTATAAAATTGTGTCATGGCATGCGAGACAAAAGACTTGAACACAGGCATTTGGCCAACAAAGGGGGTTTTAGTGAAACCAAAACTGAACAGAACAGGGGCTGCAAAACAAATGGAACTGCAAGGGGTCAAAACAGGAGGACCGGTACAGGGAAGGGAATAGGCAACAGGAAGGTATATGTCAATGACCAGACTGGGATTGAAGAGACAAATAGGTACTTTAATACAAAGACTAACAATGGGCAACAAGAAACAGGTGTAGCTCATCAGGGCCACGTTAAGGGGGAGACAGGACGGTCAGGTGGACATGACAGGCAAATGTTGTAGGAGGGTGTGCACCAGATTGGGCCTCTAAATATCATTTGAAAAAAAAAAAAGAAGCTGAGGCCCTCAGGCTAAGCATGTAGCCAGTGTTAAATAAAGGTGTTTTAAACTTACATGTTTACTTGCCAGCGATGGGTTGGCGCCCCGTCCTGGGTTGTTCCCTGCCTTGCGCCCGCAGCCTCCGGGATAGGTTCCGGACCCCCCGCGACCCATATGGAATAAGCGGTTATAGAAAATGGATGGATGGATGGATGGATGGATGTTTACTTGCTTTTTCACATAATAAAAACTGTTTCCTCTTGCCAGTGAGAGTCCCATATCCACCAACCTGTCAGCCTCTGGATCCAGGAATTCAGCCTACAGCCTCCAAAGAACCGGTTAATGAAATACACCACGTACCTTAAATACCATCATGCCTGTCATCAAGCTGCGAGGTGTCATAAGTTACTCCGTGCTGAGCCGTCTTTCACAGTGTTATTCTTACTTCTACTGTGTTCCTGACTTCTTGCCCGTGTACACCGACTTTGAGTAAGATTTGGTTTTGGAAATCTCTGATCTCATTACGATACCTGCCTGTCTTTCTGATTTTGATTTTTGGATCGTGTTTTGCGCCTCAGTAAACGGATATGGAACAGAACCAGCACATGTCCCCAGACCCAGTTCATCACACAAATGTCCTCAGTTCTTCAGAGAGTCCAAAAGCATAACTGAATAGCAGCTCCATATATTGAACTGCCAGACTTTAAACAATAATGTCAAAATGAGCGAATGGTATATTACAAATATGATATATAATGGTAAATGTTAGTTTCTGAGTATGGGAAGGATGGGGGGGGGGTGCAGTGTTGAAACATCCTTTTGCGTTTTTACTTAAATTTGATGGATAGGAGAGCAAGCAAGTTCAAACGTTCAAACAGCAAATCTTTGTGGCTCTCCAAACAGAGCAAAAAACTTCCCATAAAAAGAAAATTAAAACTGTGGAAACAGTACAGTCAGTCAATTCAATAATTTTTGAATGGCTTACAGTGTCAATAGACCTTAGAGCTTTTCGTTAGTTAGGGTTCATGCACAAAAACAACAACTAAAGAAATTATTATTTATTTTCATTTATATATCTATTCATTTTGAATAACTGCTTATTGAATTCTGTGCGGCAGTGAGCCTGGAGACTATTCCACGAGGCACAGGGGAAAAGACAGGGTGCGTCCTGAATAGCCATCGCTGGGCACACACACATACTAAAGGCAATTTAGAGGTATCACTACTCCACTTAAACCACATCTGTGGGCAGCCAGTGAACTTACACAACAACAGGGTGAAGGTGCAAAATGCATGCAGGAGGCTGGAATCAAATTTGTGCGCCAGTGGTGTGAGTCCACAGCTATAGCCACTGGGCTACCTTTTTGTTCATTTATTACTGTAATTGCATTATTTAATTGAAGTTCCATCCATCCATAAATTTTCCATAGATCTTATCCTGTACAGTTATAATGAGCCTGCAGTCCACCCCAGGAGACATTCTGGATGGGAAGGCAGTATGACGTAGGGCATGCACTCATACACACAGTCACACACAATGCACAATTTATAGATGCCAATTCAAATATGGAAGCTGCACACACACCAAGCCTGGGCCAGAAGCTGAACGGCTAGGCCGAGAAGTCAGGCTGCAGTGCTACAAACTGATGTTCCCCTCAAGTCAAACATTGTCAAGTATGGTCAAGATCAATTACATGCAATTATGCAATTGGCAGAGAGTTCTGGTATTAGTTTGTGGAAACTTCATAGACGTTCTTAAGGAAAAATAGTGTGCTTTTCACATTGATGGTGACTGATGGTAACATTCAAACCAAGCAGTAACAAATAACATGTCAGAAATTTTCTGGTCACCAAGTATACCTTACTTTTAAATTGTATTTTTAACACCACTTCTATTAATTTGTATTTCTATTAATTAAAATTAACTAAGAAACTGTTCACTTTGTTTTAAAAAGCAAATTGAATCTTATACTAAGCTATTATTTTTATAACTAACACAGCATAATGCAGTAGAATTGTCTTTGATGCATGTCAGAGGTGTGAAATAAAACTGTATTTGCTGCTGAACCAAAGTGCTAACTGTACCATCACTTGGTTGGCAGGCTAGCAAATTAACAAGCTGCTATGCTACACATGCATATTTTGAAGAAAGCTGTCTGTGACATGTTTGAAATAAACAGTGAACACAAATTTTACTGGAGGATACTGAATGAATGCTTAACAGTCAGCTGTTGGAATCTGTTTTAGGTAGAAGCAGTGGAACATGTTATTTGGAGGTTATTTATCAGACTTAATATCACCTTACTAATCCAAATTAGGTTACAGTTCAATGGTTTGGTTAATCTTTCGATCTAATAATATTGGTTGAAAATATCCATTGCAGAATAGCACCTACTTATCAATGTATATGACAGAAAAATTCATCCTCTCCATTTCTCTAACCACAAAAAAAAACTATGCATGCTCATCTAGATCTGTGTAACAATATGGTGCTGCCTCAAATGGTTTAATCAATTCAAAGCTGATTAACACTTATTATACTATACTGTTAACCAACATTCATGTACTGACTCTTATTCCAGCTCAAACCTTTGACCATAATGTATGACCAGATACATTCAAACTCATAGTAATGCAAATAAATTTAAAACAAGGAATAGCAGGTTTTTGGAGAAGGTAGAAAATCCCATGTATGTAAGTTACTTAACCACACTTATACTGTATTTAAAAAATTTGAAATGAAATTAAAAATCTTTTTTTAGGCTATGTATTTGTTTGCTTATTTATTTGTTTGCATATCTATCTATCTATCTATCTATCTATCTATCTATCTATTGCAATTATTTTTAGCAAATAACTGGTAAGAAATCATTGCAAGTGTATTAGGGAATATTCGTTTTTGGATGGTCCTACAAAGCTTGTATTACCAAAGATCTGGGGTGAATCTGCTTGTTTGTTACTATTTGTTAAAAATCATGTCAAAACATATTTATAGCAGGACAACGTCGGCATTAAACTGACAAAAGGGACATTATTATAAAAATCCTCTTGAAGTCTAACACCACTAAACAAAATTCAAGAAAACTGTATTTCTACATGATGCCTCAATGGTTACCTCAGCTGATCTACAGCAGTGTTCAATCCATCCATCTGACCCATGGTAAGGCCCTAATGAGCTTAGTCCAATCAGGGCTAGATGGGTTTCATTAACAGAGGCATCTGGGACAGGTAATGAGTTGCCATGGGAACATGAGTGCTGACACAATCCCTATGCAATTACTTTGTCCTACTGCTGATACACAATGGCTAGAAAGACGATTTAACAGCATTTTACTTGATTGTACTAGACTTGTGTGGAAAAAAGCCAAATGTTTGTGTCAGTTGGAGGCACTGCTTAACAAATGCAGTCATAAGCTTACTCATCGATAAATGAAGATTGAACTTAGGAATGCTGAGAAAAAATGCAATACTGATTTCAAGCTCAGGATCAAATTTTCCTTGGTGGCAACAGATATAATCAAATATAGCCCTTGTGTATTTTACTTCTTCCATTCTAAATTCTAGATTCTATAGAATTTATCCTCATTTTGAAAATGGACTGGGGTAACTTTGGGGTAACCCCAAAAATAACACAGGGGGTAGTCAGAAAATAGAGAGATCATTCAGACAAATAGTCTGAGTGATGAATTGGATCAGGTAGGCCAGAGCTTGCAAGCAGAACCAACAGGAACAACTAGAATAAACTGTTTCAACAATAAAACCAGAATGCAAGTCAGGATGCTTTTCGGGAAGTACATAAACACAAAAAGAAGTGGACTTGCTTTTGAACTTGATAGTAAACTCTACTGCATTTACAGTGAAGTACTGGCAAAAAGGAAATGGAAGTACCTTGCTTGTTTAGTACCCTGTATCTCTGAGGGTCTTGCTTGTCAGATATAAACTTCATCACATTAAATAGAATTTCTTATGAAAATTTCTTCTCAGGTTTTCTGGACAATGCCATTGAAAATCTCATAGATATTTCATTGTGCACACTATGAAAGGAAAGTCAATCAGCTTGAACAAAGACTTAAATTTAATTAATCACAGAAGTTGACCACGCTTTTAATCAATCAGGGGCTGCAAATTGTGCAAAAATATTAAATATAGTAAAGTTTTAATTTTGGAAAAATATAATTTCTGACATATATCATACACAGTACGGTGAAGTGACTCCCCTATAGATGTATGGTCTACATACTTTAATTGCATTCCTTTTTGACATTCTTCCAAATCCAAATGAAATTTACATGCAAGGTGAGCTGTATCTTCTGGAAGGTGTAATTATCAGAAAGCAAAATGTGTTGGATGGGCTACTGTTGATTTACAAATACATTACCCCCAGTTTGACTGGAATTCTGCATATCTATTAAATTATCGTATGACATTTCTGTGAAATCAGATGTTTTTGTTATTCCCACACCTTTACCAAATCTATCCGAATAACTATCCGTGTAAATAGTCATTATTCACTGACTTAACTTGTATGGTACATTTCTTAGCTGAAGAAAAAATAATTATATTTGTTCTGAGAACTTCTTGGCCAAGAACCCCTTGGCATAGTTATCACTTTGCAAGTATTTTGAAAGATCACAACAAGGAATCAAGCTCTTAGAATATAAACAAATCATTGTGGACAAGGTTGCCAGCATTGCTTATTTGGCACACTAAACAGAGGCTCTTGAAAGCTACACAAAAAACTAAACTTGATATATAATCAAATCCCAAACAGCTTCTTCACAATGAGGCAACCCTCCTGAAGACTCCCTACATCTATCTTGTGTTACACCTTCTAATGGAGCTATGACTGGATGCATTAACATCACCATTCTTGCTCGGTCTTCTCTATTAACAGAGTGCTCCACTGTTACGAGTTTTCCAGGAGTTTTGGTGTGTAGATTCTTTTGTCTCACAAATCTTTTATGTGACAAAAGGGTAAGCAAAAAGTTACACATTAATTCTGTCTTAATGATGGTGAATAGAGTGCAAACTGTGTTGTTCTTTTGAAGACTAAACTGCGTAATCTTACATTATGATGTTACATTTTATTTTTTTAAATATTGCTTCTTTGAAACCTAATAAAAAACATTTGCATGCCGATGGACAAAAGAGAAAAAACAGAAAATACTCAGAGCATCGTCATTGTTTTTTTATATATAAAACTTTACACAAACGCACCAAAGAACCTACATGCAGAGCTTCAGAACACAAGATGAGCTCACTGTTTTTCAATATGAAAACTGTACTGTTTTACACAGCCATCTCATTGAGATCACAAACCATTTCATTAACGCAGTGGTAGTATTAAAGGCAAAGGACAAATGTTGTAAAGAAAAATACACTAGCGTCTTGTGTTGGTAAACCATGTCTGATCAAAAGAATCTGACAGGCTTTTGGATCTGCGGATAGTACAAAATATATATATTTTACAAACTTTGTGTACACACGTTATTCCATCTGGATAAAAATTCCTATGTTTGGAGATGCAAATTTCTGGGCTGAAACATGATTAATTAAGCCTTTTCAAATGAGCTCATCAGACTAAACATAAAGCTAAGTCGCTCTTAATAAATGTATTACAGGGATTGCATTATAAAAACAGTATTGAATACTAAAATAAATTACAAAAACAGCCATCATTACAATAAAAAACGACAGGCACATTCCATTGAAAATAACAAAGTGCTCAAACTACATTCTTCTGTTTTAATAGTCCTATTCAATCCAATATCAAGTCACTCTTGTTCTTTTTATGTAAATTGCCTTCGAGAATTTCACTGTACTGTCACAGCCCTGGAAAGATAGGGAAAAAGAAAAAGATACAACTTTTGTGATAATGGACCTAGGCATGTAAAAGAAATGTGTGTGTGTCTGCGTGTATACATTATAAAACTTAAAATTAAAATAATTGTAAAATAAAATAATTGTAATAATTAATAATAATTAACATTAATAATTAAAAGATATATTTTTCTTTAGTACAACATTTGACCTTTCAATAATAGATTTGTAAATATAAAAGTAAATACAAAGACAAGGACCATAACCTGTTAAGGTTTCTGTACTGACAATTAGCTAAAAATCTTATCAATTAAATAGTAATAATGTAATTACAATAGCAATGCAATTCATTTCTTTTACCAATAAAACATTTCTAAACAGCACTTGTGCAGCCGTCAGCAATCTTAATTGTAAAATAACATCTCAAATGGTTAGACAAAGGTGATCTTAACTTCTGATTACTTGTTTGATCTTTCATAATAATGTACCAGCAGGAAGTATGAAATGTTAAAAGAACTGGGACTAACAGCAGTCAATCATGGTAATTCTTAGTTACGACAGCTGTTATGCTGAGATGGAAAAATCAATTTGTTATTTATTTGGATACAGCCGAGTATAATGGCTGAACACAGAGCTGAAGGCGACACCAAGGGCAGAGGATATGCAACTGTGCTGTGGTTCTCTAGGCTTAAGGCTCTGCTTCCACAGTCTATGCAAAAAGGACAGTGAGCTTGATTCGCTTGGTTTATCTCACTCTTTTAAAAAAACTTGGTGGTGGTGGTGTTCTGTAAGACCCTGAAGCAAACCTATCTCTCATTCATCTCTAGTCCCAAGCAACCAAGTCTGCACAGCATAATAAGGTGGATTTTTTTAACTTATACAAAATAGGCGTCCTTCATGTTAACAAACCAGGAAAAACTTCACGAGCAGACCTGTGGCCTTTAGAATGACAGAGAAATAAAAATAAATTAATTAATAAACACAAATAAAAATCTCCGGGCACAGGCGTGGTACAACTCTGTTTGAGACTGACAACCCATTAATCTTCTGCTGCTGATCTGACAACCATTACTCCAATTCTCTACTCGTCAGAGCCCTTTCAGGGAGCCGTGATTTATTTAGATGTCCTTTTAGCTCCTAAATCATGCCACATATCAGGCCACCAGATGGATTTCAAGTAATTCCAATCTGTATTATTCTTGTGCTGAGGTGAAGCGCTCTAACGGTTGAGAAGATGCACACTCCGTCAACTCAAAGCCTGTCAGCCAGCTGCTCCACATCTCGCTCGCAGGTCTCCAGCCCTTCAGCAAACTGGGTCCAGTGTGGCAGTTCCACCATACCACTCTGCACGCAATATCGCTGCATTCAGGTTGACCCGCCTAGCCCTTTTATTGGATCTTATTTTCTCGCCCAGCACACCCTTTCTGTAAACGTGCTTTGCTTGATCGTGAAACCAAGCTGTTTCTCTACAGACACCCCATCCATTGAAGAAAATTTGTCTTACTCTAATACAAACATTTACAGGTATTCATTTCGGGTATATAGAAATTACTAATAGTACAGCGTCACTTCTACTGTGCTCTAGGGAGCACTGGTCTTTACTAGAGGGTGTGCCAGTCTCAAAAGACGCATGGGCTTTAATGATTGAGGGCAATGGAGCGTGTATTTTCAGAGAGGCACTGGTAAAAATGTGTAAATCTAGCCCTCTTTTTAAACTTTTTTCTCAGTTAATGAGCACAGCTTCATAAACATACAAGGGTGTATGTTGATTCAACTCTTTGACAATTAAAATGTGAACATTTCAGCATTCAAGACAATGAAAGCAAAGCCTTATAAGGTGGGGATGACAGAGAAAGGTAATATAGCCCAGGCTTCAGAAAGTGTGATGTTTCCACCACCCATGTTTACCGGTAGCAGGCAGACCTGGCGTAGCTGGAGCCATGATAAATCCAACTTCAGTTTCCAACAGTGCTAGCTTCTGGCTTTATA